>JAGKQL010000006.1:630396-665562 GCA_018398635.1 Cyprinodon brontotheroides | reverse complement strand
GACCAAATCATTTTAGCACGCTGTTGATAGATCAGTTTGTACATTTTTTAGCGTGCGAATCAGTGAAATAGCTCACGTTTTTATACCACATAAACCTTTACGATAGATCCGGCCCCTAAGTCTGTTGAAAATTTTTGGAAAATAGCATATGAGAAAGAAAGTTAAGTGGTTAGATGGGTTAGTAGTTAAGTTGCAGTAAAGTTATATTAATGCTGTTCAGGACAAACTGTCAAAAATATTCAGGTTTTGTAAATCCATGCATCGGTTAGGTAAAGAACTCCCAATTGAAAAAATACCAAAGCTCAGCGTGGCAGACTTGAAAGAAGCTTCATGTACAAAGAAAGCGATAAACATTCTCATTCGCTTTGACAAAGGTTAGCTTTGTCCCTTTAGTACAGACAAAAGCCAACTATCATTTTATTTGGTTGTAACTAGAACTGTGTTTTTATATGTTTGCATTCAAATGTAGATACAGGGCAAAGCAATGCAAGACAGGTTAATTTTACACAGTGCAATTCAGCAAAAAGGCTATTCAAAGGGCTTTACATTAATTAAACAATGAAATTATTTGGGATCCTCAGGCTTGCCCACCAGAGGGCACCGAGGATCCTCTTCTGCTCTCTTTTGTCTCTTTCTCTTAGGGGCTGGAGTCACTGTCAGGTTCTGGAGATTACCCTCTGCCTCCAGCAGAGTGCGCCGTGGGTCCTCCTGAAGCTGAGCCTCTCACACACCTGTGGCTGATCTAGTAATCAGGAGGACCACAGTATTTAAGCTACCTTCAGACCTGGATTCCACACGCCGCAGTGTTGATCTTAGTTGGTTAGCTTCCTGAACCTCAGTTACAGATGAATCTTTGTTATCTCTAGTGTGAGATCAGATTCTAATTCTTCCTTGTCTCTGCCTCACAGGAATCCTGTCTCTTCTCGTGAAAGCTCTGGATGAGCTTAACCCCCTGTCTCCTCGCGGAAAGCTCTGGATGAGCTTAACCTCCTGTCTCCTCGTGGAAAGCTCTGGATGAGCTTAACCACCTGTCTCCTCGTGAAAGCTCTGGATGAGCTTAACCACCTGTCTCCTCGTGAAAGCTCTGGATGAGCTTAACCTCCTGTCTCCTCGTGAAGCTCTGGAAGAACTGTCTCTCTGGCAACCTGTCTCTGGCCTGCAGCCTGGGAGAGTTGCATCATAGGAAGCCAGTCCCAAGCCTGACGCTCTAGGAAAGCTAACCTGCTAATCTGCCCTGGTGAGCCAACCCTTGAAGTCTACGTGGATGCTACCTGTCGACTCCCCTGTGGAGTTTCCCCAAGAGGTTCCCATGTGGGATTTCCCCTGTTGTTTCCCTGCAGTGAGCTGGAAGCTCAAATCCAGCCATCTCCCTTTCCCTACTCGGACCCCAGTGAACCAGCCCCCCGGACTGAACCAGTTCCCATGTCATTTTCATATTAGTGTTCTTTAATAAACTCTTTGGACTTTTACCAGTGCCTCCGTGTGTGTTCTGCATCTTGGGCTTTCTCTCTGTGACACCCATCATGACAGAAATAGAAGAAATGTAATAGCACAATAAAAGCCAGTAGAGATAAAAAAAAAAAAAAAAAAGGAAAAGCAAAACAGTTTTAAAAATTTGATTAATTATACCTCAGTGAAAAGTTCAACTTCACAAGTCAAATGCAGTTCTTAACAAATTGGTTTTAAACCTTGACTTTAAAGAACTCAGGCTTTCAGCAGTTTGACAGTCTTCTGGGAGTTTGTTCCAGATGAGTGGAACATAAAAACTAAATGTTGCTTCTCAGTGTTTGGTTCTTGTTCTTGGTATAACTAGTAGGCTTAGTAGAAATGCCTTTTTGTACCTCTGTAGGTTCAGGTGTCAGTCCATCATGACACCAAGATTTCAACCATAATCTAGCATAATCCATAGTTTTTAAGTTGGATGTTTACTACTGTTTGTCAGTTTAGCTCTGTCCTTTCTGCCTCTTATTTAAGCTGAGATTTTACACCCATCTCTCTTTTTAGGCCACAGGTTTTCCTGGAGAGCATCAGTTCTAATAAAGTTACCTCTGGAACCCCAAAGTATATCACAAGAAAGTGATGTGAAGATACTGATTGTCAGCAATCTTATCTTTACAGCTTTTAGGCTTTCATTTAGAATAACACAAAACAAGAGCCCCTGACTAAACAAGGAAACTTGAAAATACAATAAAATCTTTTTCATGTACTTTTCACAGGATGGCAGAATGTCACTAACACTTGACCTAAATGTTTTGTACCGGTATTTCTTTTTTCAAAATATTTTCCAATTATTTAAAATTTCTACCAGCTAGATAGATTATCCTTGAAAATTTAGTTTTGTACTTTTCTGTGGCTTAATTTGGCTAAGAGATAAGAAGGTAGAAAGTAAGCAAAATAAGTTGTAGTAAGATTTACCAATGCGGAAGTAGATACCTGCAATTAGATAAATAGAGAACAACAGTAGCTGGCTAAACATGTTGATTTGATAATACAATACAATCTTTTTCATATACTTTTCACGTGTCATTAAAGAATGGTAGAATGTTATGTATTTGATATGTATAAATAAGCATCTCAATGACACTTGATTTATGTTGTTTATTTAAAGAAAAAAAAATGTCTAATCATGTAAAATGACTTGTTTTTGTTAAATATTGTTATTTATTTCTTTGACCTATTTAAGCTGGAGAATGTGTGCCATATTATAATCTGATGACTTCAAAAATATAAAGCCGTAAGTAGAAGACCTGATTTTAATCATGTTTGAACACATTCAGGTTGGTATGATTCTATCTTAAAAACTTATGCACTAAATACTGACCTCTTTTTTTGCAAGATTTCCCCTTCACCTCGAAGATGTAAAAAAAAAAAATCTCACAGCACTTCAGAGGCATTAACTGTGTCTGTAACACTCCCCTTAGAATACAGTTTCAGGTTTCATGAAAATAGTTGCGTTAAGTTGGGTTTCCTGTAAAACTTTCACAAACGCAAATATCTTCAGGTTGTATGTACTCTCTCATAATAATCAGGGTCTGTTGGTTGAAAGCCAGCAAGTTTTACAATAACAAGCTAACAGCACCAAACAGATTCTTGGGGGGCTTCGAGAACAATTTAGGTCAATCATAAAGGTTTCAGTAGTATTTAGATTAAAGCAAAAGAAATTACGTCTTTTATAATGCATAAATGTGTAACCGTTTAAGTTTATCAGTAGATATTGTCTGTTAGGTGTAGCTTTTGTCAACAGTTTTTAGGTCATTTTGCATTTTTCATTTCATCATTATGTTTTGCTACCCTAAACTCCAAAATGATCATTTGAATTTGAAGACACATGTTTTTTCCTATACATAAAAAACAATAAACAACAAATTTATCTTGTGCAACACAAAACTGTAAATATGGTAACCTGGTAAGGACACATGGTTCTGGGTTTTATAAATATTAAGAGATTAAAGACTGATTTATTCCAGATTTGATGAAAATGGGTTATCGTTTTGCAGATTTGGAGGTGTGTGCCCTCAATGTTTTAGCCAATCAGAGCGATTTTCACTCGATCAATCTTGATAACCCAAATCATCAAACTGCGTGGAAATCACTCAGTTATGCAAGAGAGACGTGACAAGACACCAATGGCCAGAGCACTGGCTGCTTTCATCTTTCTTATCTCAATGAGTGAGTTTAAATAAGATATTGATCAAGCTGTCTATAGTTTTTGCTTTGCTTTTTCAGACTATTATTGCATTGTTCTTTCTTCTTTTTAGCTGTGGTTGGAACCCTAAAGGTTCCTGACAACATACCTCTGACCCAAGCTGGACTTGGTAAAACTGTGAATCTGATATGTAATGTATCTGGGCAAGAAGAAGCACTGTTTTTCTGGTATAAGATGAGTTATGGATATATGGTCCAAACAGTTGTTTCAGGAAGTTTTGTAGAATTAAAAGTTCAAAAGTCCTTTCCAGAGTCAAGATTCCAAGTTAAGAATGAAGGGTACTTGCATATCCTGACCATCATTAATGTCAGTAAAGAGGACGAGGCAATATACTTATGTCAAGCAGGAGCAGCATACACACTTAAATTTGTTAATGGGACAAACTTGGTTGTAAATGGTAAGATATCTTAATTTTTTCCTTTTTGCTGTTCTTTATACCTAATTAAAGCAAGTACTTATTAAATTTTTTTTAACCATTTTTTCTTCATTTTTGAAACTCAGATTCTCAAAATAAGAAGTCTGTCTACCTGAACCAAACTTCGGACGTGAAGTCTATTTCACTTGGTACTGACGTGACTCTGCAGTGTTCACTCCTCTCTGAGAGGACTGAAAAAAAAAGCCTGGACCAGTGCACGGATGAACACAATGTGTTCTGGTTTAGAGCAAAATCAGAATCTAATCCAGGATTCATCTATGCTGATAAAAAGCACTGCAGGAAACAAGAAGAGAGGAGCTGTGAATACCGGCTGTCCAAAACTGTTAAAAACCCCTTGGATACTGGGACTTATTACTGTGCCGTGGTTACATGTGGCGAGATCCTGTTTGGAGAAGGAGTCAAAGTGGAGACAAGTATGCAAAGCTTTAAAAACATGCAGTTTCTAGCCTTAGCATTGAAGTTACAATTATCTTAAAGTTTTTAGAAGCACAAATAATTTCTTGACAGTAAATGATTAATTGATGAGTTACAGCAAGTGTAATTCGCAGGTTTTACAAATAAACTAAGATATTATTTAAAAAAAACTCAAGTATTCTCCAAATATCAGAGAACAATACCTCCTTTGGTTGTGAGCCACATGCTCCATGTAAAACAATATCTCTACATGTGAAGTTTCCCTCTTACTTAAATCTGAAGAAAAGTTATCAGTGTGATATTACAAGCATGCAGTTGTGAAGCGGACCAAGATGTGGGAGCAGAAAGGAAGCAGATGGTTCAGTGAGATCAACAGATTTATTTTCTGTAGCTTGGCATGGAATGAAAACAATATTTCATCGTACCCAGTGGAGCAAACATGACCAAATAAATAGCACATGGGGCAGAAGGAATTAAAGAACTGATTACGGGAAACAGGTGGAGAAAATAAACTTAATTAGAATTCTTAGAACCACTGAAAAAGGATAAATTTAAGCAGAAACCAAAAATACCCACCAAATGATGACAGTGCAAATGTGGACACAAATACCACAGTGATGTAGTTTGGTATTTAGGGAAATAGTTTAAGGTATTTGGTTCTAAAAATGCTAAATGTGATTGAGAGTAACTCAGATTTAAGCTTGTTATGCTTCTTTAGACCACGGAGTGATGGTAAAATGTATGATGCAAACAGCAAACATAAAAGTTCAGTGTCTTAGGTTATAAATGTCTTTTCTTTTGTCTTTTAGGAAAAGAATTTTGCCTGTATGCTATTGTGCTCTGTGGACTTTTGGCTTGTTCTGTACTTGTCAACCTCGCTTTGATTTTTACAAGGAAAAAGCCAAAGCAACTTCATGACAATCACCAAGGTGAGTTTATTCTAGAAATTAGCCCCTCCAATTTCACATGTTTATAGCACATAAAGCCTATTGTTGTTACATCTGATATTAATGGGTATCTAAACAAAAATTAAATGAACCAAATCAACGTATAGGGCTGTGATAAAGGACATTTTTTTCCCAGAACCTTCCAATCCATTTGATCTAATACAGTAGGTCTACACTCAGACCAATAAGCTTTTCTATATCACAGAAATTGGAAGAAACAGTGACATTATCTGTTTACTTTTAGTCACAATAAATTTTCTCTACTGTTAAAATCTTGTATGGAAGATAAGGAGATTATTAAGTATCTGATAGTCAAAAGCAAGATTATTGTAATTAATGTCTTTGTTCTTTGAACAGGAGATATAATTGCCGCAGCTCATACTGAACTGGATGAGGACCAACCATATGATGTGGTAAAACAACTTTAAGAATATTCAAAGCATAACATTTCTGAAACTTGATTTTAATGGCTTTTCCTAATTTTCCTGTGGTCAGTTTTACTCTTTAAAATAAAATCAAGAGGAAAACATTCAGTGAAAACCACATTGTTAAAGTCGTAGGGAATTCATATTTAAATGTCAAATAATTCTGGTTTAAACATTTATCTAAATCTACTCTTAATCAGATGATAAATTAAACCCGTCCTTATATCAAGGTCATCTGTCAATCAAATGTTTTTGGATTTGTAGCATCTTGGTTCATATCACAATAATAAGCGCCAATGGTTATATTAGAATCATTAACTTTCCATTGAGTTATGTCCCTGTGTTCCGCAGGGATGGGCGTCTGTGTCTTCAACAGGCGTAATACTAACAGAACTTATTTGCGAGGCAAGGGAACTCCAATATATGCGACTGTAAGCCTTTTGCACTAAACCAAGCTTCTGCCACCCTGGTACTCTTTACAACATCTTCATCACAGCTTTCCTCCTCTAAATAAAAATGTATGGCACTTGGGGAGACTTGTCGAGCCTCCGACACAAAACTCTCCTCTCTTGCATGTTTTGCTGTCCATAGCGTTCGCGCCCGACAAATCACCTAAATCGCAATTTAGGGTTACACTTCGTTAATGCAATTTCCCGCGGAACTGCTAAGCAGAACATGTTTCAAGTCATTTAAGTCAAGTCAAGTCTCAAGTCTTGAGAGCTCAAGTCAAGTCAAGTCTCAAGTCTTGAGCTCAAGTCAGAATCCAAGTCTCAAGTCTTGAGAAGGCCTGTCGCAATAATCAGTGTCGCACAAAAATTCTAATCCCACTTGGTGCAATAATTTTTCATGGGCGTCTGTGTTTTCATCTCTCCGTCAGCGGTGGCATTAAGGTCGCTATTATATCAGTCATTATATCTTGAACTGCTAAATAGCGTTGCGAGGCAGATAAGTTTTGCATTTCAAGTATTTCCTGACATGGTTACAACTTTTTTTTTCTAGTTTTATGATAAATGTCTGCTCTGTAAGGGACTGTGGAAAAAAACAATCACAATCCAAACGTCAGTGACGTCAGTGTGTTGCACGCAGGATTTATGGTTTTCTTTTCATTTTAATGTTAGTTTATGCTTTCCGATATGATTTGTTTTTCTTTGTATTTTTCTTCTTGAGCTTTGCATGTTTTGATGTTTCTTTTTTTATATGATTGTTTTTCCTTTATTTTGAACTTTTTAATTTTTCCCCATGTTGGGTTGTTTTGGTTTGTTTTTCCTTGACAATCCCATGGGCACTGGACTGAAATAAAAGTGCAGGTGCGCTGCGTAATTGCTGCGCGCTCAGGTGTGAGAGCAAGGGCTCATTAAAGCCGACGAGTCTGAAGAGGGAGAAGGAGAACTCTGGGTGACGACGGACGCGCTGCTGGGAATACAGGCGGGATCCGTGCACTCCAGTAAAGTATTAGGGCCTCCTCTTTCATTTTTCTTCCGACGGGGTTTTTGGCGCGTGGATAGCGTTCTCTTTTTAGGATCGGTCTGGAAAGGGGTGTGGCACGCCGTTTCTGTAATCAGCCAGTGGGTGCTGCAGGCTGATTTAGTGCTACTCAGACTGTGATTTTTCAGGAAAACCCTTGAATTTTTAGGTTTTATCAGGAGAAAAGGACTGTTTTATTATGCCACTTTGCACTGTGGCTTTTTTGTATAAATAAAACACTGAACTTGGTAGCTTCCACGGTTTTGGGTCTTTGAGTTTTTCTTCTGTGTGCGGGTAAAGTGATCAGTCAGAGTTAGTAAAACAAAAAAACACTTGAATAAGTGTTTTTACACTGGAATAAAATATTGTTCACAAATTAGAATCCACTGAGGTCTCAGTCGGTCTGAGAGTCCTTTAGAAATACGGAAGTCTAGAATTGAGTCTGAAGTCATTAAATATGCGACTTAAGTGCGACTTCAGTCTGATCCTAGCTTCAGTCCCAATCTCTGACTAAGCTAACTGTTTAGCAAGATGGCTTTGAAACCGGCCACAATCCAACTTGCTTGCAAACCTTCCACCAGAACAATCCCGCCCCCTTGATAAATTACCTATCACATTCACTTTATTCACTTGTGTAAAGTCGGGCACCACTCGGGAGAATACAGAAATGCAGCAGTTGGAACAGCCGTTTCCCTACGACTTTAAGTTACAGTAAATATATATAATACCAACAGAAGGAACCAAGTGTTAAAAGTACTTATACTCTGGTTTGTAAAAGTGTGCCAGAAGGCTTTTAAAATTGTTTTTTTCACCCTCTTCACTAAATTTAGAAGGAAATAACATAGTGGACTCATGCTAAGAACTGCTTATTAACTACACACTAGCAGCCTAACTAAGAAAGGAAATTTTACAGCCACACAGATGTGGTAACAAACCCCTTTTATGTAATTTTTTTTTTTCATATAGGGTTTAACTCGACGTTTGAATTTTAAGAGTAGTCTGTTTTTGTTTAGCTTGGTCCCATAGCTTTTAAGTGTTTATTGACAACTGGCGTTGAGCATTTGGTTTGCTGATAGATTTCTCTGTAACATTATCTTTACTGGTCACTGCTTAATTTTGTCTACAAATTCTACTACTACCAGTACATTACCACTATCACTACAACTACTAATACTACAATACTACTACTACTTCTAATTATTAAAGGGGGGAGTGTTGGTCTAGTGGTTAGAGCAGTGAGCTTATGCTCTGAGAAGGTTGCAAGTACTCAATTCGATCCCCACAGCCTGATCTTTAAGAAAGACCCTTGACCCAACACTGCTCCACGGGCTCCACACAATTGCAGGTCACTGCTCCCCAAAATGGCAGCCCACTGCTCCCCAAGGAGAAGGGTGAAATGATAAGGTAAATTTCTCCAGTGTGAAATCAATAAAGTTCAAGTCTTCAATCATCTATTTATCTAATAATATGGTACAAGAGGGATTTAACAACTGAAAATGGATGCCATATCACTAAAATGTCTGATCCTTTTCTTAACACACAGACTTTCAAAATAAGACAATGGGTACTCTATGAATTTAAAGCCCTTACATTATACGCATATATTAATTACAGCATACAACTTAACTTTATGACTAAAACTCAAGCTGTTTTAAAAATTCGGCTACCAAGGCCTCTCAAGGACAGGTCCTGCTGAAGATTTCAAAATAAGAGGATAGGATTAATAGTAAAAAAGAATATATTATTTTGATAAAAGTGATATAGTGTGATTTCAGAATCAATTTCCTCTAACTTAAGACACCCCATTGAAGACTTTCAAAATAAGACATAAAGTACTGTAAAATAATAAAAGCCTTAATGTAAACTCAGCAATTTATTAAAGCATCATTATTATTATGAGCCAAATTGAGGCAGTTTTGTAAATTAAACTATCATGGCCTTTTAGGAACATACTCTACTGAATATTTCAAAATAGAATGCCTCCCTGTTTGTAGTAATAAAGCATCAATTCACCTTATAATAGCAATACAGTGTGTTTAAAAAAATAAAAAATGCTTGAAAAACATTGAACTGTAGCTACAGTACATTGACTGTAAAGTTAACCCAGCAATGATAGTCATCAAACACTATGGCAACACAAGTTGCCACAAGGCATGGCCGGTCCATTTGCCATGAGGTATTGCAATGTCAGTTGCCACTAGACTTGATGACTAATCACTACAAGTCTTGGTGACAAATGCCGCCAGTCAAATTCACTTCAAAATAAAATGCAACATTGCAGAAATGGTTCCCGAATTAAAATGCATTAATTCATTCACATTATGTCCATTGACTATAGAACATATTGGCTGCTAGGGATGTCAAATGACATATTTATTGTTTTGTACTTTTCAACAATGAATGAGCAGCTTAGCAGTGAAATTAACATTTCCGTTTTACAAAGTGCTTCAGTGATCAAAATGTAAACAGTATAGGAGAAAAGGAAAACCAGTGTAAAGACATGGTGCAAGGTTCTTAGCAGTGCAAAATGCAGTAGAGCACTGAGTTGAGTTCTATTTAAGGGGATTTGGAAATTTGCCATATAGAGCAAATATAATGATTTATCAAAATTCTTTAAGACAGATGCCTTTCTTGATGCACATGGGGTTCAAACTTGGGTCATCTGCATTGAAGTCACAAGACTTTAACCACTTCAGATCTGGGATTGCATTCATTCCAAATTCTACTTTATACAATGCACTTTCTTTTTGGACGATCCAATCATATAACTTAGATATTCCGTGTAATGCTTTTTTAAGTCTTCCAAAGCCAACTATTGCCAAATTTATGATCATATATCGTCATTGGCACTGCAGAGGATTTATTTGTTATGGAATATTGCATGTTTTTTTCTGGAGCTATTTTTCGAACCCTGGTTAAACAAAGACTCTTCTCTTCACTAAAATATAACGTTTTTCTGTGTGGGTCCCTTTCATGACATCGCCCTAAAGATAATGCAACATACAACAATGTCTGGGTCTCACGCACAAGTAGTTTTGGGCATGTTTTTACTGGAAAGAGAGAATGCAGGTAAGTTAGGTGCTTCCTGCAGGGGGTGGATGATCATTGTTTGACACCAAATTGTTTTCAAATCACTGTCAAAAACAGAAAGGGCTGTTGTTCAGAGAGCAGAATGCACAAAGATCACTTAAAAAATGAATGAATCAAACAAATAGCTCTTAGGTTATGATTTTGGAAGGAAAAACTTAACAGAATTAAAACCCTATAAAATAGATGCTGGACAATTGAGACCCTTTAAATGAACATATTTCAATAGTAAATTCAGCCGATGGCAACTGGTAAAACACTATCCCCCCACCATAGGTAGATTTATCATGTATTTCCATAGATCACCAATGGAAACCCATTGTACTCTTTAAAGTTTGCGGTAATCCCTCTTCATAAGCAAACATATGGAGACAGTGAAGATAAACTACTCAGATAAGTGGCTTTCTACTTAAAGATTGCTCTTCAGGAAAGAAATAAACAGTACAGTTTAATAACTTTATGTGGAAAAAAAAAAGCTAAGCAAAAAGGAAAACCATGACTAAGGAGCACTTCCTTTGGGCAAAGAAAACAAAGACTGAATGTCACTATTGACAACAATAACTCTCCATGTTTTCCCCATGTTTTTTCATTGAAGGTCAAACAGAAGTAAAACAAATAGAAGGTTATTGTCAGACTATCTATGGGAAAAAGAACATATGGAGGACAGACTAATAAAGTAATAAATGGCTCAGTCAATCAAATAGGGCTGCAAACTGTGTATAAAGAAGCAGAAAATATCAATGTGGAAGGAACTAAAAACTATAAGAAAATATAGATAAATCAAAAACTAATAAATCTTCTTAAGCGTTGTTATAGTAAATAAGCTTCAGATAAAAGTGAAATGATATTCAAAAAGAGATCAACACTATTGTGGGAAAACACAGTCACTGATTAAATCATCACCTATAGCAGTTGCTTATTACTTTTATTAAAAGTATTGAATTCAGTCCAATTATATAGGACCGATTCTCAACATGTCATTAACAGAGACACTTCATTTGAGTCATACAGACACACTGGTTAAATGTTTCCATCTAGGGCATCAGAAATATCTCTCATTGCATTTCCACAAAAACCAAAACCAAGTTATTTTAGTTAACTTGTTTAAGATTAAGTTTTGTATCTTTGTTATTCTTAGATACACTTTATAGTCTAAACATTTTTTTTATTTTTGGTTATCCAACTAAATGGTATGTCTAACAAATTTTAGCAGGAAAGTGAAGAGGATGGGATGAACTATGCCGCACTATATTTCTCCGCAAGAAAACCTACGAGATGGAAGAATAAGAGGGAGACATCTGACGACTGCACTTATTCAAACATTAAATTCTCCATTAAAGACAGTGCTCATCGAAAGGGATCATCTTAAATCATATGATATAATGACAAACGTTTTACTTCTCTATGGTTGATGATGATTAAAATATTGACTTTAAGGGAAAGACCAAATACTATATTTGGTGCAATGTGGATGGTAACAACTTCCTTTAACTGTCTTTGTTATATAGTTTAGCATGGTAGATTTTTTAATTTTTTTAAACTGGATATATGCTATTATATGTTTTATTCCAATTGATTGTAGAATAAAATTCCCTAATTCCCTGATTATAAGTTGTATAGCTGCACAGTTTGCCCTTTTCCAGACTGTTCCTCCTTAATTGTACAATAAATAAATAAATAAAATCCCTGTTTGTTAATGGATAAATAAATTATTAAAATCACTGCACTGTGTTTCCTGTGCTTTACAAAAATAACTAAGGCATTTCTGAAAATATTACTGAAATTTAGCAGCTTTTTAGACAGTGTTGCGAAATTTAAAAGAAAATTATAAATATATTAAATAACTACCATTGGAAGTTTAGTTCATTAATGATTGTGGTTGGAAAATTTTGTTTCTCTTATTGCATTTATTAATTTATGCTATTTACTCACTATAAAAGTTTTCACTCAGCCTGTTTCACCTGCAAAGACACACGTTTCCCCTGCGTGAGGATGTTTTTAGACGAGACAAACCCACGAAACGAGACACTCTTCCCATAAAATACACTGCATGAAAAGTGGGATTTTCAGTCAATATATGGCGGCACTGTAGATTTATTAGAGTGGAACTTCAGGTTAAGCGGCAGTATCTGACGGCAATTTGCAGGCTTAGTAGCCAACTCCGTAAATTAATCGAGAATTGGCGTGGAATTTCTTAGGCAGTGTTCCCCCCATACCTCCCCCCATGGGAATTCTAGGGGAGGCTTTGTAACACTAAAAATGAACATGCTGTGAGAGCTACATACAAGAAATGCAAACCAGGGTTGCAGCGGGGGGTTTTACAACCCTAAAAGGTAAGAAAATCTCTGATACAAAGAGATCAGGTATAGCCTCTTACATTTTTAGCTTGAATTGATTTATTTGTAATTAAAGTATAGAGACCAAAAACAGATCTTTAGCTGACAGAGCAATACATTTAGAGCAGTAATTTATTTTTTTAAAATTTGCATTTAAGATAAAAAAATAAAATATTTGTCTGTCAATATGCTCAATTCACAATTACTTAAGTGGAAAAGTTTCAAGAAATGATTCTGAGATGATTCACTTTATAACATGGTAGCATTATCCTGTTGGAAGTAGCCATCAGAAGATTGGTACACTGTGGTCCTTAAGGACATAGGTCAGCATGCTAGAATTGGTTTTAAGTGGCCCAAAGGGTGTGGCAATAAATATCCCCCAAATAGATGGTAGGAAATAGATCAGGCTCAGTATAGACCTAATTATGAACTCTTACATTTTAGCTTGAATTGATTTATTTAATTGAATGTGGCAGCATAGATACACTGTTGGCATGCAAATGTTATGTAAAAAAATACACAAAATAATTTACTTCAAAAATTTGTTTTAATCCAGAATCAGTTGGCTGTAATGGTTAATTTTTTTTTTTAGATTTCCACTTTTTAGTTTTTTTTTTTGAATATATAAAGAAAACAATAACAATCTCAAATAACAAGTCAATAACAAATATTTCAATACCAGAAGAAATATCACAACTCCTGCTTTTTTGAAAAATAAAATTAAATGCACAGGCTGGAACAAAGTATAAAAATAAAATAAAATAAATAAAAATAAATAAAATAATAATAGTAGTTAAAGTAAATTAATCAGTGGGGACTACCAACTGAAATTCTTCAATTAACTCAAACAATTTAATTGCATTTTTAAATTCTGCATCTTTCTCAGACATCTTAAAAGGGAAAGTTCATTTTTGAGAGCAGAGATTGGGAGGGAGCATTTTGCATAGCGACATTTATGGATATAATACTTTGTTACAATTATTAGAATATTGATTAAAAATTCCAATTTTTTTTTTCTTTAATGGATAAACAATTGAATGTTTTGCCAGGAAATAAAATCTAAATTTATTCTTGTTTTAGTTTTTGGGAATATATACAAACTATGCTCTAATTTCTAGATACCGAATCTGTTTTTTACTATAATTTAATTTGACAAACGGGCTTGTCTTCTCTACATTTCTTTTTTCTGTTTGGAGTGCGATTGCAATAGCGGGGTCTTGATCTGGACGGACCGGAGGGGAGCAAAAATAGCTCAGCTCACGTATTTTGTCGGTGAAGGGCGGAGAAGACGATGCGTGGAAGGCGTGTGTGGCAGGAGGATGTGGAACAGCTCTCATTGATTTACATGACGAGCCAAGTAATACAGATAGTAGGATGGACATTTTATTAGAAATAAATCATACACTGTTCAGAATACGAATAGGAAACATGGGGCTGATAGTTACATTTGTGTGGGTTCCAGCACATATTGGGGTGGAAGGAAACAAGAGGGCAGATAAAATGGCAAAAAGGGCAATTAAACATTCTATTAGTTTTATAGTTAAAATAAGTAAATCAGAAGGGAAGAGTATTATTAAACAGAGACTTATGGAAATTTGGCATAAAGGTGGGATGAAGATAAAAAACAGGAAGATGAACACAATTGTTTTGGAGCAATAAGAGAGAATGAAAAAAGAAATGAAATAAGAAATGAAAGGATATGAAAAGAGTGATAACAAGGTTAAGATTTGGTCATACAGGACTTAATCATTACACTTTTTTAAAATACAAAAAACATAAAAAGCAGGGCAAATGTGATTTCTGTGATAAATATGAAACCATAGAAGCATTGATATTTATATTAGAATGTCATAAATATGAAAAAGAAGAAGATATATGAGAAGAGAGTGAAGAAGACATATTAAGAGGAGAAGGTTAATTTATTAGATATACTGAGGAAAAGATTTAGGGAGTAAACACATACAAATAATTATTAGATTTCTAAAAAAAGAAAGCGAAATTTATTCCATAAATTTAATTATAGTAAGTGTGTTTGTGAGTGAAGGAATGATATACAAAGCTGTGCACAAATATGTTTATATTTTTAAGTGTGAATGTGTGAATGTATGTTTAGAAGAAGTTAGGGTAGAATGTATCAGGATCAATATTTAAACCATCACGAACCACACTCCATACCAGTAAGTGGCGGTAATGCTACTAACAGTTTGTTGCCAACCGCCATAAAACTCGAGAAGAAGAAGAAGAAGAAGAAAGAAAGAAGAAGACAGACTAGTACTCGGTACGTGAGCGGGCACTTGGCGCTGAAAGAGGATATGTGGAATCTGGGGGTAAAGGAGGGACAAATACACGGTCCGGCTGGGTGCAGCGCCGGACGCCGAACAGTGCAATGAAAATCGGACTGTCGCCCTAAAGCGGACATCTGGCCACCCTATGAGCAACTTTGCGGGATATAACGATCTCGAGGAAGAGAAGCGGGTGCACAACGCCCGCGCTAGCGGTAAATATATGCTTTCGGTAAATATATGCTGGTAGCTATGCTAAAGCAGCCTAGCTTAGCTAGGCAAGCTAAAAACAGCCTAGCCTAGCTAGGTAAGCTAAAAGCAGCCTAGCCTAAAGCTTTACTAAAGTGTATTTTTGTGATTCACAGGAAGCATTATGCCGTCTTAACAACTTCGGAGACTAATTGCAGGCGCTATGAAACGGCAGGGGTAAGGTTTAAAGAATATGCTTTCATTCTGCGGTAAAAGGACATGGATACGGATGGATACCGACCATAGCTGTACTTTTTTCACGAACTACAGTCGCCTCACAATGAAGGCGGTGACCTATTTGCTCGGATTTGCGATGTTGATAAAGGCGACATTGTGTGTAAGTGACTTGTTTTAATGTTTTCTCCTTCCTTGTTACTGTGACTTGCGTTTGATTTTTTTTTTTATTCATACCACTCATCATTTAATTGTTTTCCAGCTGCCTGTAAGCAGTATATTATGAAAGCGGTATGCAGGAGCTTCAGATACCGCGCTGCTAGCCAGCACGGCTGCGTCGCGGAGGCCGCCAGGCTATCTGCTCAGAGTCGGGACAGGCGAAAAGAGGGTAAAGACTTTATGTGGTGACTATTTTTAGGGTGCATTGATAGATGTGTTGTGTCCATATGCAGTGCGCTGATTCATGTTTTTTTTCAGCTGCTGAAGGTGAGGCAGAGTGTGCTGGCAGATGAGGAAGTGGAACTCTGGAAGTCCGCCACCGTCGACCTCATGTCCGATGAAGAAGATGGCGCTCGTCGGCGGTGTCTCTGGATGGATTGTACGGTCGCCGCCATTTCGTAGGCCGGATCTCACTGAAACTCTGTGTTAAGCTGCAGTCGGTTAGAAGCGATGTCGATTAGAACAGAGACCCGCGCACAGTGGCGTCTGCACGCTTCGGACCTGCCTGGGAGGGAATGCTGCCTGTTACCTCCAACCCCGAGGAAGCAAACGGACCGTTCACGGAGTTGTAATTTTTAGATACGCATGTGTTTGGATGCAGCGTTGTATATAGTTGTGTGTGTTTTAATAAAGCTCTTTCTTTTGCATAAACAGCTTCCTGGCAAATCTTCATTTCCTGTATAAATTCATTCATGTCCTTGATGGTAGCATAATAATTGTGTAGTAGTGTAGGATAACATAAATACACAGCATATGAATGAATAAATATATGAATGAATAAATATATGAATCAATAAATATATGAATATATATATATATGAATGAATATATATATATATATATATGAATAAATATATATATGTAAATATATATATATGTAACCAACCAATCACGAGCGAATTTACTTGTTTAAAAAAGAAGTGGTTCCGTCCAATACTCAGTAAGAAAATTAAAGCCTGTCGCATGTACACGTGTGGTTTTGCTGCCAATCACGAGCGATTTCATTTGTTTGAGAATAGTGGTTTCAGCCAATACTGAGAAGGTTATTCAAGCCAGACCTGCCAGCCGCTACGGGTTTGCTGCATTCATATGCTACTTAGGGCCATTAGTACAGCTGATAAGCTCTCCACCTACGTCACTGTCCGTTTCCGACAATTTGTGGCACGACAAACGCGGACAAGCACGGGTTGCAAATTGTCGGAAACTGACTAAAAATCAGGCAGATCTGCGGGAGTTTCACGGGGTTTACGGGGACGAAAATCTCACTTTTCATGCAGTGATACCAGATTCTTTCTCAAGGTTCATTCATAAAATGGTACTGTTTAACCAAAGTCTCTGTAATTTGTTTTGACTCTGAATAATTTCCATTATTGTAAGTAAGGGGAAATCAATCTTTCCAGAGCAGAACAGGGCTGATTACTGTGCAAAAAGGGCCGTGTTCTCTCTTTGTATAAATAAAAGTAAAGTGCCGACTGAGTGAAATCCATCAATCTCCATTTATTTAACTGGAGTAAATAGTTGAATACTTTTTTCCCGCTACTGCTTCAGTATGCGGGTTCTGGAACCCCTTTTTCTAAGTAACATGGCTTCAGACAGACATTTAGACATTAACTAATCCTACCTTATTTCAGATTCTAAGCTGGTAATCATATCTAAATGTATCAAGTGCTCTGATGCCATTAATTCTTGTTTCTATCTGTCTCTCCTCAGCCATGATGTATATTTGTAATCCTTTAATTGCCCGTAAACATTGATGTTCTTGTATTTTTCTATTTGTTGTGTTTTGATGTTCAGACAAGTTTTGACAACCGGTACCTTTTTTTTGTTTTGTTATTTTGTTGAGCAAATGGTTATTGGGCATCTCTTACCTATGGGAGCTTCACATCCCTGTGCACACATGACTATAAGCACACCAAATACCACCTTATGTGTTTTGGCTAACTCTGAGGAACAGTTTTTACTTCCTGTTCCATTGAACTTTTTCTGGACTGGCTGCTCAGTCCACAAAAGTAAGCTCAAGTTAGAGTTAAATAATCCAACAAAGATAAACAGTATATAATCTGCCTCTCAAGTGAAAATATCTGCTCTTTTATGTCAGCCAAAATAGATATGATTAATCCTGAAATAGGTAAACATATTCTTTAGATCACAATTTTGAGCATTCTCCTACAGTCCAGCTTTTAACGTAGACAAAGTGTCTATAAAATGACTAGAGTTAAAACAAAATAAGCATTTTATGTTTTAAATTACTTGTAACTGTAATAATAGCACTAGTCCAAGAAAGAGCCAGATAGTGTTTTAAGACATCAAATTAAAACCTTTTCCTCTAGAGAGAAAATAAATAACAGTAAAGATTGCATTAAAGACTCGAATGCAACAGGTAGAACAACTGATTGTGTTGTAAAATATTGTATTTTTTATGTTTGGCAGGGCAAATGAGAATAGCTTCTTCCTAAAAATAACAAAGGCCAGGAAAGACAAGGGTAAAGAGGTTCATAAAAGCAGAAATATAAGAGAATAAATTAAATAACACCCTCAGATATTTTCATTTCAGCCTATTTGTTTTAGGTGCATGTAACATGCTTTGGCATCAAATGAAAAAATGGTGGAAAAACATATTATTACAGAAAAATCTGACATAATTTTAACATTGCATTTCGATTAAGGACATGCAAAAAGAAAATTATTGCCCACAATTCACATCTTTCATTGTTAAAAATCTAAAGTCAGTCAAGTGAGGATGAAAGGGTACATTGGTAAAATTTAGTAGTTGCCTATACTTGACATAACATTGCAAATGAGGGGCAGGAAATGCAATAGCTATGGATCTGTTATGTAAAGTAAAAAAGCCTCTTTTGTGCTGTTTATGGCTGCTTCAATCGCTTTAAGAAAGAAAAAGGTTATTAACGAGGGCCAAAGCCTAATGTTTGTTACATAGAAATAGGTATAAACTTCAAATAACAAAGCTGAAGTAAGTGGATTATAAATATGGCTGGAATCAGGAGCGAAGTCCAGTAACATCTCTGTCCATAGAGTTGTTTTACAGAAAACCATTATGGAATGTTACTCTCTGGTGAAAACTGTAAGAATGTATGACACATTTACTTTCTGAGCAAAACACCTGGCTGTCACAGTGCACTTTGAAAAGTTCTCAGTTATGCTTAAAAAAAAAGACTTGATTTTTAAGACACTGATTTTAAAATGAAATATTAAAGTTTTGGCAAACAGAAAAGCTGGTAAGCAAATGTTTAAGGAGTGGTTGGAATATTACACGAAAACAATCCTTAATATAATTGATATGTGTTGGTATTGGTAGTTTATGTTCTCAAATGGAGCTTTTTCATGTAGTTTTGTACAATGACATAGTGTTAAGAGCTAAATATTCAAATTCAATTTGATTTAATTACCTTTCTGTTACTGGCAACTTTTAATTTTGATTATTTAGGAACATTTTAGATATTTTGTTAGTTATCCGATTTATATGTCTGTTTTAATCCAATTAATTTGTCATTTTTATTTATCAAAGCTACAGGTTATGTTATACACAGTTGGACAAAAAAACTCTATCACACTTTGACTTTAAATAAAATGCATATAAGGTTATTTTTATTTCTTTTGGTAATACTAGGTGGTGCATTAAAAAAGAAGATTGTAAAGAGCAATGCCAGATTTGCAATGAGTATTTAAATGATCTGACCATTAGATGTTTATTCAAACAATAGATAATATTGGCAGAAATAGAGGGGCTCAATATAGCAAGGTAAGACAAGAGTAAGGTGAAGTTTCATCTGACGCTCACAATGCTGAATGCTGGAAAGTCTCCTAGTTGTCAGCCACTGTCTTCACCCTTAGTTCTGATTATCAATGACTCCATTATTAGGAAAGTGCAATACTCTATTGATACATATGATTGTTCCCCAGTCAAACTTAGTCGTAATGCCTTTGGAGTTAATTCTAATAAATAATAGAACAAAAGAAAAAAAAATACAGAAACAGAGCACAATTAGTACATAATCCCATTCACTAGATTTCAATTTGCATATTAAAGTTAAACCTTTTAGAGATTAAATCTCTGGGAGAAAAATTGTATTGAATTAGAGTCTCATCCACCTTTAAAGCAAGCCAATGGCAGTTGGACCACACCTCCTTGAAGTCCAATCAGTATTTAAAGTCCAGCTTAAAAGACTTTCAAATCTACACCTCAGCCTGCTACACAACCAAGCTCCTGCACACTTGGATTACATGTTAGGTTTTGACTATGGTGGCCTTGATTTTACCCTCCTCCGTCCCCTTCTCTATTATTTGGAGCATAAAGCGCAGACTCAGAGCTACGCGCATGCAAACACGCATTCATCTTCACTCTTTCTCAGTTCCACCACCATTTTCTGACATGGGGCGAATCATCTCTGTTCTCATTCCTCAGCTCATGCATACAATCACAGTTAATTGTTTCCCGCTAAGGTCTGAGTGCCAAAGAAATATATTGTGTCAATAACACTCTTCTAATTGCCATCTTTCTTCATGTGAGCTTTTCATGTTGAAATGAATTAGTTCAATCTGAACACAGAGGGTGAGGTTGATCCCATCTGGTCGGCTACCAACGCGGCGGTCACTCACAGAGATGAGAGAGATCAGTGACAGAGATCAGGAGATAAGAACCGAGAAGATGAACGTAGGCAGGATAACCTAGACGAAGCCAAAGGTGATGTCGGGGACGTTCTTGGGTGTAAGAGCCAGGAGGTCAGAGATCCAGTGAGGTCCCGGGGTAACTTCTCAGATGTCGAGAGGCAGAACAGGTCAGGATTAGGTAATCAGAAAACCAATGGCTCGAAAATAATCTGGCATTGATGACTGGTATGAAGAATGGTTAATTGGAGTCTAATGCAGGTGGATCAGATAAGAAAGGAATGAGAAATGGGTGGAGTTAAACAGGTGTGTGAAATGAGTTCAGACCACACCTCAGTGTCAAGATCATGACAGGAAGAGAGTGTTTCCGGCCACAGCATTCCCCTTTAAGGAGGTGTCCTTATGGGTAGTGTGTGACGTAGTCAGCATGTAACCATACTGTATTTTGTGAATAACGTTACGCTGGAAAGAAGTGTGTGTGAGATAACAGCCATTGAAAACTATACAGTCGGTGTGAATAAGCTCCACTCTGCAGCAACTTCCTTTGATGACTATACTAAAATACTGTCAAGCGCTGACAACTGGTTATCAGTTGAATCAGTTTTCATTGTTGGTGATTTTAACTTTATTAATGATAAACCATAGGATTGGCATGTTAAAGGACTATGTTAGATTGTTGACAGCTTGATTTGTTCCATCATATAACAGAACCCTTACAAAATTGTGGTCACACAAACACTTTAGACATAATAATTTAAAAGGACTTGTTTTATCTAATGTTGGATTATCAGATAAGTTTTGTATCTTCTTTAAGGGCCATCTACATGTTTTACAGTATGTTATTGTTTTTAGTATGTTACTTTAATTATTTCTGTTTTCTGTTAGCTCTTATTTGATGCTGCAAAAACCTAAATAAAGCTTCCTGTACGTTGTAGATCAAGTTTAAGACATTTTTATTTTATGAACTAATGTAATTTAAACTGCTTTTTTAAATATGCTTTTGATTTTATATATTATCTCTTAAAACTTGTTAAGATCTTCTTTGTATTTGTATTCATTTGTATAAGCTGAGCTGCTTTTGGTTGAGATAGCTAAATAAATAAAGCCGGGTGCCTTGCCTAGGGGCCTCAGTATTTGAGCTCTTGTAATCTTTATTTGTTGTTTTTGCTCTTACACCGAGTTTGAGAGTCACAAAAGAAACGACAAGCAATTGGTGTTTTCAGAAATTGACACTTCACACATTCTTCAAACATTAGCAGCTGCGAATCATGCGAAAAACCTGAACATTTGAGGTGGAGTTCAAATCAGGCTTCTGAGTATTTTAATATCACTGAGGAACCTGTTGGTGGCGCTGTCAGAAAAGATATTTGTGCAAAGTGTTTTAAAATATATCAGGTCAAAAGAAAAAAAGAATGTTAGCCTTAAATTCATTGATAATTGCAAGACAAAGACAAAGAGCAGGTCTTTCAATAAACATGGTCTCATTGTGGGAGGAGGTACTGTTTGTTTTTTTCTGAAAAAAGAAAAAACAGTTAGATGCACTTTAGAGCTGGATCACCACACCTACTCCTATTGATGAGCATCAAGGGTCTTTATCTAGTCAGTGTCATCATGACTCTGTTATGGATCACACTCTTTATCCTTCATCAAGGACGTAAGTACATTTTGTTTTACAGTGTGAAACTATTTTCAGTTTGGCATTAAAATTTTATGTGGATCGTTGATTTTATCTTTAACCCAGATGCCTTAGTTCCTGTGGTCACTGTTCAGCTTGGCGAACCTGTAACTTTTACCTGTGCGGCTATGGAGAAACTTATGACCTCAGCATGGATTCACTGGTACAAGCAAACTTCTGGAGATACTCTGAAAATGATTGTATTACAAAGAAAAAACCAAGATCCCACTTTTAGCCCAGAATTCCCTTCTTCAAGATTCAGAATAACAAATGATAATAAAATAAGCAACCTCACCATTCTGAGGACATTTGAACAAGACGAGGGATTGTATCACTGTGCTATTATGGACTGGGCAGAGTCTACTTGGATGGGGACGTATTTGATGGTAAAAGGTAATTGTGAGACATCAGTATTGCAATGCTTTGAAATGTTTTATTACTCAAGAAACAAAAAATCCAAAAAATGTTAAAGTGCAAGAGCAAACCCATATAGCCAGAGTTCTACTGTAATTGAATTAAGCAGGTGTCTTATTTATCTAAGTCAGCTATTAAAAGGGATTAAAAAGTGTTTTATCATTTTGAAATGAATTTAAGCAACAGATTATTGGTGCCTGAGAGTTATTTATTGTTTTAATTAATTGCTTTTTCCTGTCGATATGCTCTTTCTATGAGATAGATGTGAAAAAAGATGAACAATTCATGTACATCTTAATAAACGTCAATTGTAATTACGCCTTAAATGGCCAAGCTCCATCTTACATCAGATATATGATTGTTCCTTCTGTTCCTAACAGAGCACTTTGCTCTTAAGGTTTACTACTGGTTCCTGGAATTTCTAAAAGTAGAATGGGAGGCTGATCTTTTATTTATCAGGCTCCTCTACTGTGGAACCACCTAACAGTTATAGTCTGTGAGGCAGACACCCTGTCTACTTTTAAAGGTAGGCTTAAAACTTTTTTTTGATAATAATAATAATAACTGCAAAAACGATCTAGAAATAAGTAGAAATTTCTTAAATTAAGAGGAGGAAGTGAGTTGTACAGCTGGGGAGCAGAGCGGCTGAAGGCTGCTCAAGTCGAGCTGGAAAAGCTAATAATTGGCTCAGGTTATCCAATGCTATCTCTTGTGAAGTGGTGGTGCTATAGGTGTTGGAGAGATCTGCCCGTTTTTCAGTGTAGCCCTGTTTCTCTAACTGTGACTGACTGTGTGGATGTGCTCTCTTCATCCTCTGTCATGGAGCTGGTGGTCGGAGCTCATCTGCTTGGCTGTGTGTTTTCCTGAACGGGGCTTTAATTTTACAGTTGCTCTTTTGTTTCTCTGCTTCTTTTCTGTGTGTCTGCTTCTGTCAACACCCATCTCAGTAGAAGAAGCTTTGGCAGATGGCACGCTCACACTGAGCCTGGTTCTGATGGGAGGCTTCTTCCTATTAAAAGGGGAGTTTTTCCTCTCCACCCTCGCTACAAGCATGTTTAGTGTGAGGGATTGCCTCAATGTCGATGACTCAATGCAATCAACTGGTTTGTATTAGATAGAAAACTTGGAATCAATTTGACTGTATGATCTGGTTGAACTGAAATTGAAAGTGCCTTGAGATGACATGTGTTGGGAATTGGCGCTATATAAATAAACTGAATTGAAACTGAATTACAAATAAAAGTGTTTTTACTGCTGCAGATTTAGAGTTTTTAATAAAAACCACTCAGTCATCCAATTAACATCTTTTAAAGAGGCAGCAAAGAGGTTTTTGTGGTTAAATAGCCAGATCATTGCATTTTGTATAGAGACCTGAAGATCTCTGGTTCGATACTAAACTTTTAGTCTGGATCCTGAACCCGAGAATGCTCTTCAGCCCCCACTGGGCAGCACCCTGCGCTCTTGGGGACAGGCGAACAACAGAGGACAATTTTACTATTCAGGCACCAAAAAGTGATATTTCCTTTCCTTGTTAAACTGTCTATTATATTTATATATCAAACATCATAATAAAGTATAACCTTATAATTATTTCAGGAACCTCAAAGAAGACATCCAGCTACACTGTTGTTCAGCAGTCAACAGCCTCAGAGTCGTCACGTCCAGAAGACTCAGAGACTCTGCAGTGTTCAGTTCTCTCTGAGTCAGAAAACAATTCTTGTTCAGAAGATCTCAGCATGTTCTGGTTCAAAGCTGGATCCAACAGATCCTATCCAAATATCATCTACACTGATGGTAAAAGAGCTGATAACTGTGAGAAAAGTCCAAACACCGGAAAAAAATGTATCTATAACCCCAAGAACATCAGCTCCTCTGATCCTGGGACTTACTACTGTGCTGTGGCTACATGTGGAGAAATCTTACTAGGAAATGTAATCAGAAAGGAAGGAGGTAATATACGCACATTGAGAAATAATCACAATAATAAATGGCTAGGAGATGCTCATGTTACTTTTTTCCCTTTTCTAGGTCAAAGATTTTGTTTTGAAAATATGATTCTGTTGATCACAATAATCGTTTTGGCTGTTTCTGTGATCGTACATATGATTTTGATCTTTTATCGAACTCAAGCTTTTGCATGTCAAATAGTCAAACGTAAGTATTATTAACCAAACAATAGCAATTTTGTATTATACTTGACATTTCAAGACAGTACAGAAAAAAGTAACAACCTCAAATAAAATGTTATCAATAACGCATGTTACTGTTTATTTTACAGAAAGCGCCTCAGAAGCAGAACGCAACAATTTGAACCAACAGAGAGATGAAATTGTAGGTAGTGATAAAAAAATCACAAAACTATTTTTTGAGTAAATTTGATGATTTTAAAGCTTAACATTTCTATAAGTTTACATCAAATTCATTTCTCTGCACAGCTTGATGAAGGACAAGATCTGGTTTACTCTGCATTACATTTTTCTGGAGGGAACATACCTAGAGGAACAAAGAAGAGGGCATTGAAGACTGAAGAAATGGTGTATTCAGAAGTCAGACCATCGGGTTGAATGAATGTTGAGAGGAAACCTGTACTCTTTCTAAAAAAGTAGTCTTTCCTTTTTATATATATATATATATTTTTAAATATTGTTACATGTGTGCCATTGCAAAACAAGAACCAAATCTATACAGGGCCATTTTCAGTTTTTTATAGATCCTGAAAGAAAAGAGTCTTCAATGATGTCAAACTTAGGAAAACTAAAGAAGAGCATTTCAAGGTAAATGAGGATTAGGGAGAAAACAAGCTTTTAAGATTCTTTAAATTGAGACTGGAAGCCAGGTGGTTGTAACAAAAGTTTTTATTTTTAACACATTTACATACATTACGTCACTTATCAAGAGAGGCTTTATTGTTCAACTAAGTGCACTGTTTTTATATGTAAAGATAATTTACAGCACTGAATTAAAAAAATGTGTATGACATATGTCATAAGCAGTGGCGGCTGGTGAAAATATTTTTTGGTGGGGCTGGGATATAGCCTAGTGTATGTCTCCAACTAATCCGGAATAAGAATTCAAATAAACAATTGGACAATACATACAATTTAACAGTAATGATTTACCCCAATTTACTATATAATAACAATGCTGAGTGATGATTTGGGTCACTGTGGCGGGGTTTAACTGGCCTCAAGAATCCAGGCTCAGTCAGTTACCGGTGTTGGTGATTTATTGTAGCAAAAACTCAAACAGGGGTGCAAAAGAAGGGAAACATAAGCGTAAGATACTCTGGGCCTCGAGCCCCACTCCCCTCCAGTTACCAGCAATGTAACAAAGAAACAGAAAACAAAATTGCGCTTTTTCTTCCCACAGCCCTCATTAAAATAGTTTAAGCCCCTCACCTCAAGGCGCCCACTTATTTCTGATTTCAGCTATAAAATTGAAATCAGTTTTGTCCATATATTACCTCCACAAACAATTGATGTACAAAACAAATAATTTTTTACAACTTAATTATTTTACAAGATTCATTGACTTATTCAGAATTACACCAAACTGGGTGGGTTTGGAAGCGAGCAAAGGCAGCCAGACTATGAAGATGACAAGTCCATTAGCATAAGCACCATTACACACCCACCCCACACACCCGGCTAACCCACTGAATATTTAGTTTCTTTTGCACCCTCAATATGCCAGCTTAGTGGCAAGGACGGTTTGTGTGTTTTAAGAAGTTAATGGAGCTACTGGCTCAGCGGCTGGTGTTGGTCCCTCCCAAACCTGAGGTATAACAGAAGGAATTTGTGTGTGGCGCCAAAAAGTTAGAGGATGTGGAAGTTAGGTCACAGTCCACGTAACCATGACATGAAATTTTCATATCCTACAACAGGGATATTTCTTCTGGCAAACGGGTAGATAAATAAGGATCTCACCGAATGAGGTGGGAGGCTGCTTCTCGATTCATTTACATTCCGCTACATCTTCCCTTTTAATATGTTCGCACCTAGGCGCTTGTCTGTGAAGCCTGGTGTTAGAAGTGCAGTATTTTCAGCTTCAAGACCATAAAGAGTTCTGTGACAGCTGGTTGGCCATTAAATCTTCACCTAACAATAGTACATGATTGACAGATTCTGCTCTGCAAAATGTGGGTCAAGTCTGATCAGGCCAAGAACAGAGGCGGTAGGGTGTCTGTCTGTGGGGAAATCCCTAAAATTAATGACGGTAGATGAGGGAAATGTAGTTTTATATAATTTGTTTTTGCTTATATGTAAGCTTACTCTAGAGTAAAGAGCGAGCATTTATGAGGTTACTTTCACGGAAAGGTATATATTTTTACGCTTCTCTCTTCTTATCCGGGAGTGGTTATGCCTCAGCGCCCCCTATGGGCCGGCAGCCACTGGTCATAAGACAACTGTGACCGAAATGGTCATATTCTCTTGTTAAAATTTAACAGCCCAAAATTGATGATTTTTAAAGGGAGGCTGTTGGGATTATTCAGTAGGTTGTTTTGACTTGATGACTCACCTCAGGCAGACATAGGAGGGCAGGAAGTACAGTAGCTATGGACCTGCTAATTAAAAAAAAAATGCCTTATGCTGCTTATGGCTACTTCAGTTGTTTTATCAAAGAAATTGGTTATTATCGACTGCCAAGGGCTATTGTTCTTTATACTGAAAAGGGATAAAAAACCTCACATCACAAAAATGAAAACGTTTACTTAAAAACCACCTGTGACTTGGATGAGCAGAGTCTGCTAACATCTGTGTCTGCAGCAGGTTGTTTTATCATGTTAGTAACATCATGTTGTCAAATGCTTACTTACATAAACATTATCTAAGTAATAGTACTGTTAGTACTCTAGTACTGTAGTAATAGTACTGTTAAACTACCGTAAGTTAGGCTACCTGAGCTCTATGGGTAACATTATGGAGACAAAACTCCAACAGTTATATCAAACTATAATATTTAAACTAACACATAGCTTGGAGAATATCAGGCTATAATTATCACAGGCCATGTGGTACTGAGGTTCTGGACCCACCAAGTGACTAAATAGTGATACATTGCCATACTTTAAAGCTGGACTCCATGGACTTTTTTCAATAAATTAGTAGATTAATTTAGGTTTAAAATTGAAAATGCTGTTGACACCTATGTTCTCAATGCAATTTAACTAATTTCCAGAAAACGTAAACCACCTTGGAGAAAATTTGAGTCCGTCAGATAAAAAAAAAATTGAATGTTGAAAAGGTGAATTACCACAAAAGTAATTCAGAAACTAAACTTAATATCTATAAACTCAAACTTTGAACATTTAATCATGAATTGAGAAATACTTTAAGGAGCTTTATCTCAAATATAATTTAGAAATCTGCCAATAACTCTGGTGCTCAGTTTTCTAAAAATATATGGGTCACTTTCCTTTGGATTGTAAAACTACTGTCTAATTATTTATTTGGTGTTTTATTTCTTTTTTTTTTCTTTTTACTTCTATTGATTGTTTGAAATAAATAGCTATGAAATTAATACACCTTCCTGACTTCCTGTTTCACAGTTTTTTATTGTTTTGCATATTACTTTTATTATTTCTGTTGTTTCATTTTCTATACCTGTTCACTCCATTGTGTGGTTTCAGCTTTGGCTTTAATGTCGTGTCATATTCTGGTATTTTTATCATTGGAAGTTTTCCATATTACCTCGCTTTGTTTTGTGAATGCCAGAAGTTTTACAGTTAATTGTTCTTGCCTATTTCTTTGAATTTTTAGTATTTTAGTTCTAACTCTTAGCTTTTCTTAGTTTTTCTCACAGCAAGAACCTTTATTTGTTCTATCATTTGAACTTGGTTTCTCCTCTATTGAAGGTTTTATTTCTCTAACCTCTTCTCTGGATAAAAAGTTTTCTTCAGTCGAATAAAGATAAAACAGGAGTTTTAGTTCTTGAACCAAAATTGCATAGATTATAAAATCAGTGCCCATCTTCAGTCTGTTTGCCTGCAAACCTTTGAAATGGCTAGAAATGTTGGGATGATCATCGATTCAGATATAAATCTTAATAACTACATAAAATGTATTATTAAAATAAGATAAGATGATTTCACAATGGAGAAATTCACTTGTGACACGGGTTCATTAGTCAAAAGAAGGTGTCAAAAGGAGGAAAAGGTGCATTGGGTATATACAGAGTGTCTGCATATGTATATATAACAGTGGAAGCCTCTTATTTAACAGGATTATTGCACAGGTTATTACAGATGGTATCATTGTATTAAATAGTGATTGCACATTAGTTATTGCACAAATTATTGCAGTTATAATGCCACATTGTAAATTCTGATGGCAGCAGGGATGAATGACCTGCGGTAGCACTCCTTTTTACAAACAGCGTATGTAAGTCTGCTCAGCTCCTCTACAGTCTGGTGCAGGGGGTGAGAGGTGTTTTCATGATGGATGTAAGTTTAGACAACACCCTCCTCTCAGCCACTTCCTCCACCGAGTTCAGAGTGCAGCCCATGCCAGAAGTGGCCCTTCTCACTGGTTTATTCACTCTCTTTCTATCCCAATCTGCCCTGTCAGGGGCCCAGCAAACAACAGTGTAGTGGAGGGCTGAGGCCCCCACAGAGAAGGTTTCACTATAAACTTTTTCAGGTTTTAAGCAGAGGCCTCACTCCAAAGGACCCGAGTCTCCTGAGGAGGTGGAGCCGGCTCTGGTCCTTCTTGTACAGGGCGTCGGTGTTATGAGTCCAGTCCAGTTTATTTTTGATGTGAACGCCCAGGTATTTGAAACTCTCCACAGTTTCTGTGTCCTGCCCCTGAATGTTCATGTGGGATTTAGGTGGAGGTCTTCTACTGAAGTCGATCACCATCTCCTTGGTCTTACTGGTGTTAAGACACAGGTGGTTCTTCTCACACCAGTCCACAAAGTTCATGATTACCAACCGGTACTCCAGCTTGTTCCCCTATGACACAAAGCCCACAACGGCCAATTCATCTGAGAACTTCTGAAAATGACAGCTGTTTGTATTGTAAGTGAAGTCCGAGATGTAGAGGGTTAAGAGAAACTGAGACCAAATGGTGGGAGCCCCATTAATGAAGACTGCCACCTCTGACAGGCACACGAAGACCTAAGACAAACCCTGCCTAAACGCACAAATTTTTTCCTCAAACCAGCCTCTCATCCATAATGGCCGGGCAAGCCAGGTCTGTAAACGATCTTTTTATTAAGCCTTCAGAGCGGAAGATTTTGTAAACGCCCACTGCTTCCATCTTTAAGCTCTAACCGTATTTTTTACGACGCGCTGCCATAGCTGCTGCCGCCTTCTAAAACACGCATGCGCCATAATAAAGTATCACAACAACAATGGCGCCAGATTCAGGCAAGTTGAATGGTTACGCTCATGCTACTCACCCTGCTGTTGGCTTACAACAGAATCTTCTGAATATTCCAGAAGAACAGAGCAATATAGACGCCATAGGTTCAGCACCTGAATTTGACTCAACCACCTGAAAATGGACCAGCAGGGCAACCATGTATAAATATTAGTGCGATGCCCAACATTTCGCCGCCTATTTTTGCTTTGGCACCACACCTACAATTCTTACAGGCCTGGCATACATTTTGCAGCTTTTTCATGCATTCGTGATCTATCACATTTATTTTATGTCTCCGTCTTGAAAAATATTAGGGTTTCGTGGTTCGTTGACTTCGTGGTAGGCCTTAGCTGAGGACCTCACAGAGATAATCTGCAAAGGTCCCCAGCAGCCTTTAGGGGGATGCCATCCGGTCCTGAGGCTTTGTCTCTTTCAACCTCATCAGCTGGCCTTCCTCACCTGCATTGAAGTGACTGTGACGGGGGAGGAAAGCATGACCGAAGATGTGAATAGGTCGGAGGTTGGTGAGAGGGTTGGTGGGGGAGTGGGTAGGTCTCAGTGGGCTTGGGGTTGAGAAGTGTGAGTTGAGGGCAATATATATATATATATATATATATATATATATATATATATATATATATATATATATATATATATATATATATATATAAGAGGGAGTAGGAAGTACAGTAGCTATGGACCTGCTAAATAAAAAAACACTGTTTTATTACTTTATTTCTGGCTACTTCAATTGTTTTAAAAAGTAAATAGTTGTGTGTGTGAGTGCCAAGCGTATGTTACGTTATACTGAAAAAGCTAAAATCTTCAAATCCTATAAAGATGAGAAAAGTTTACTTTAAATCCACCTGTGATTTGGATGAGCAAAAACTGATAACATCTGTTTGTGCGGCCTTAGGTGCCTCTAAATTAGCGGTAGGTCTCTACTTGTTTAATGTTGGTTTCATCATGTTGTTAATGCTTACTTACCTAAGCATTATCTAGAAAGTAATGACTGTTAAACTACCCTGAGTCTAATATGGACTCCAGACATCCAGAGCTACCAACCTGTGCTGTATGGTTACTTTTAAGATGGACTCTAATGCATATTTTCTCTTATGTTTAAAGTTAGCGAAAATGCTGTTGACACCATTGCTGTCAATGCAATATAATAACTCATTTGCAGAAAACATATAAAACATATCATAAACAATGAGTCCATTAGAAAAAATAAATAAATTTAAAAGGGGAATGCTGGTGGCACAAAACTAAATTTACAAGCTAAACTTAAAATCTATAAACTCAAACTTGGAATATTTAATCATGAATTAGGAAATGCAAGAAGGATCTTCATCTCAAATAAAATTTTTAAAACTGCCAATAACTCTTGTGCTCGGTTTTCTAATAATTAATGGGTCACTTTCCTCTGGATTGTAAAACTACTGTCTGATTATTTATTTCTTCAGTTTTTTTATTTTATTCTATAGATTTGATTGAAATAAATATGCTATGAAATGAAACACTTTCTTCTAAATTCTTTCAACAGACCATGAAGACTACTCATGATCTTAAAGACCAGTTTTGGTTTCCCTGGAGTTCCTGTTTTCCACAATTTTATTGTTTAGCATATGATTTTAATTATTTTTGTGTTTTTCTATGCTATATCCATTAACTCCATTGTTTTGTTTTTAGTTTTGAGTTTAGGGTCTTATGCCATATTGAGGTATTTTTATCATTAGCTTCCTATTGGAAGTGGATTGTTTTATCAATGACAGCTGTTTTCTGGATAATTTCCTCTTGCTTATTTCTCAGAATGTTTAGTTGGTTCAGTCTTAACTTGTTATTTTGGTTTGTTGGATTCTTTCAGTAAATTCCAGGTGTTTTTACTTAGATTGTCTTATCTGCCAGAACCTTCATTTGTTCTATATTTTCTATTGGTTTCTCCCCTCTGATTAAGTTGTTATTTCTCTAACCTCTTCACTAGATAAAAAAACTTTTCTTCAGTTGAATAAAGATAAAACAAAAGTGTGTCTTCTTAGACCAAAAGAGCATAGATTAAATATATCAGTGCCCATCTTATGTCTGTTTTCCTGCAGACCTCTGATATGGGTAGAAACCTTGGGATGATCATTGATTCAGATATAAATCATGATAACTAGATTCAATTTATTAATATTTAAATGTTTTTGCCAGAGTTAGACAACAGATGTCAGGATCTTGAAAAAATAAGTTCATAGTTTTTTCTCATCAGACTGAGAATCAGACAGGTCCAACTTCTTAAAACTATAGTAGCTAGTTCTTATAAAAAGAACAGACCAGCACATCTGTCCAGTTCTAAAGTCTTTATAAGGCACTCACTAGTCAGAGCCCTCATTACATCTCTGAACTTCTTGACTGCTACAAACCATAAAGACCTTGAAGATCATCAGAGTCAAACTCACAGTACTCACCATTTCAAGACTCATAAAAGACACTGAAGCAGCCTAAAGATTTGTTGCTGCAACAATCCAAATAAAGCTTCCTGTACACTGCAGAACTGCCAAAACCCCAAGCTCTTTTTATACAAGGTTAAAACTGCTTATTTTTAATTCACTTTTATGTATCTCTTATAACTTGTTAAGAACTTCTATGTATTTGTATGCATTCATTGTATAACCACTCTTAGCTGCTTTAGGATGAAAATTGCTATATAAATAAAGGTGAGGTCCTTACCTATCTGCCTATATAATTGAACTCTGGTAATCTAATGTGTTATTTTTGCCCTAACATCGAGTTGGAGAGTCACAAATGAAATGACAAGCAATTGGTGTTTTGAGAATTTAAGACGTCACACATTCATCAAACATTAGCAGCTGCTTATGGCATGGAAACCTGAACATTTGTGGTAGAGTTCAAATCAGTCCTCTGTTTTTTTTTTTTTTTAAATATTACTGAAGAACCTGTTGGTGGCGCTATCAGAAAAGATATTTGTGCTAAGTATTGTTTCAATCACACAATAGGTGGAAAACCTTCTTGATCAAAGAATTGGGTCAGATCAAAAGAAAACATGAATGTTAGCCTTAAATTAATTCATAATTGCAAGATTAAAATAAAAAGCTGATCTTTCATTAAACATGGTCTCATTGTGGGGGGAGGCATTCTTTTTTTTCTGAAAAGAAAGAAACCAGTTACAGTAGATGCACTTTAGATCTGAATCGCCACACCTACTCCTGTTATTTAAGCATCAAGGGTCTTTATGAAGTCATTGTCATCATGACTCTGTTATGGATCACAGTCTTTATTCTTCATCAAGGATGTAAGTACATTTTGTTTTAAAGTGTGAGGCTACTTTAAGTTTGGCATTAACATTTTATGTGAATCATGGATTTTATCTCTAACCCAGATGCCTTAGTTCCTGTGATCAGTGTTCAGCTTGGCGAACCTGTTACTTTTACCTGTGCAAATATGGAGTCCAGAGCATGGATTTACTGGTACAAGCAAACTTCTGGAGATACTCTGAAAATGATTGTAAAGCAGAGAAAAACCATGGATCCCAATTATAGCCCAGAATTTCCTTCTTTAAGATTCAAAGTTACAAATGATGATAAAATAAGCAACCTCACAATTATGAGGACAGTTGAACAAGACGAGGGAATGTATCACTGTGCTATTATCCACTGGACAGGTTCTACTTGGATGGGGACGTATTTGATGGTAAAAGGTAATGTGAGATCTCAGTATTGCAATGCTTTTAAATCTTTCTCACTAAAGAAACAAAAATTCTCAAATTTCAAACTACAATTGCATATTACACCTATATTGCACAGTTTAAATTGGATTTAACAAGTTTTTAAAGGATGTAAAATTTCATCTGAATCAGCTATTAAACAGATTAAAAGTGTTTTACTAGTTTACACTGGTCAATGGCAAAATATTATATGTGCCTCTCATGTATTCATTGTTTTTAATGTCTTATTCCTGTTGATATGCTCTTACTATGAGAGATGCAAAAAAGATTCATTATGCATGCAAATTTTTATAAATGCAAATATTAAATTACTTTGAACAAGTATCATTTTAACTGCTTCAGTTTCAAAGATGCTAACCAAAAAGAGACCCAGTCATACATTTTACACTTTGTAAAGAGGCAAGTGGTTTTAATACTAGATCAGGATCCTTATGTTATGTAGAGAGACCATAAAATCTCTGGTTTAAAACAAAACTTGATCCTGAACCCAAGGATGCTCTTCTGCCCCTACTGTGGCAGCTACCTGCTGTCTTGGGAAAATGCTAAACACAGAGGACAGTTTTACTATTGAGGCACTATGTAATATATAATTTCCTTATGAATCTGTCTATTATATTTTATATATCAGACATTTTAGTTTTAAAATATAACCTTATAGTAATTATTTCAGGAAACTCAAAGAAGACATCCAGCTACACTGTTGTTCAGCAGTCAACAGCCTCAGAGTCGTCACGTCCAGAAGACTCAGAGACTCTGCAGTGTTCAGTTCTCTCTGAGTCAGAGAACAATTCATGTTCAGAAGATCTCAGCATGTTCTGGTTCAAAGCTGGATCCAACAGATCCTATCCAAATATCATCTACACTGATAGTAAAAGAGCTGATAACTGTGAGAAAAGTCCAAACACCGGAAAAAAATGTATCTATAACTTCCCCAAGAACATCAGCTCCTCTGATCCTGGGACTTACTACTGTGCTGTGGCTACATGTGGAGAAATCTTATTAGGAAATGTAATCAGAAAGGAAGGAGGTATTATAAACATATTGAGAAATATGCACAACAATAAATGATTATCTCAATGACTAGGAGATGCTCATGTTACTTTTTTCCCTTTTCTAGGTCAAAGATTTTGTTTTGAAAATATGATTCTGTTGATCACAATAATTGTTTTGGCTGTTTCTGTGATCGTACATATGATTTTGATCTTTTATCGAACTCAAGCCTTTAGTCAAAGGTAAGTATTATTAACCGAACAATATTAATTTTGTATTCTACTTGAAATTTCAAGATGTACAGAAGAAATTAACAACCTGAGTTTAAATAAAATGTTATCAATAATACATGTTACTGTTTATTTTTCAGAACGCCCCTCAGAAGCAAAACGCAACAACTTTAACCAACAGAGAGATGAAATTGTAGGTAGTGATAAAAAAAAAAATTACAAAACTATTATTTGAGTAAATTTGATTATTTTAAAGCTTAACTTTTCTATAAGTTTACATCAAATTCATTTCTCTGTGCAGCTTGATGAAGGACGAGATCTTGTTTACTCTTCATTAAATTTTTCTGGAGGGAACATACATAGAGGAACAAAGAAGAGGGCATTGAAGACTGAAGAAATGGTGTATT
>JAGKQL010000006.1:614065-629996 GCA_018398635.1 Cyprinodon brontotheroides | reverse complement strand
ATATTTAAACTAACACATAGCTTGGAGAATATCAGGCTATAATTATCGCAGTCCATTTGGTACAAAGGTTCTGGACCCACCAAGTGACTAAATAGTGATACATTGCCATACTTTAAAGCTGGACTCCATGGACTTTTCTCAATAAATTAGTTGATTATTTTAGATTTAAAATTGATAATGCTGTTGACACCTATGTTCTCAATACTATTTAAAACCCAGAAAACGTAAACCACCTTGGAGAAAATTTGAGTCCGTCAGATAAAAAAAGTTGAATGGTAAAAAGGTGAATGCTGGTGCCACAAAAGTAATTCAGAAACTAAACCTAATATCTATAAACTCAAACTTTGAACATTTAATCATGAATTGAAAAATGCTTTAAGGAGCTTTATCTCAAATATAATTTATAAATCTACCAATAACTCTGGTGCTCAGTTTTCTAAAAATGTGTATGGGTCACTTCCTTTTGGATTATAAAACCACTGTCTAATTATTTGTCAGTGTTTTTTTTCTTTTTTTTTCTTTTTTACTATTTACTGTTTGAAATAAATATTATGAAATTAAATTACTTTCCTGTAAATTGCTTTTCCCTGATCCCCTGTTTCACAAGTTTTTTTTATTATGTTTGGCATATTACTTTTTATTCTTCTGTTATTTTACATTTTCTGTTCAATCTACTGTATGGTTTCAGCTTGGCTTTACCGTCGTGGTCAATACCAGGTATTTTTATCATTGGAAGTTTTCCATATTACCTCGCTTTGTTTTGTGAATGGCAGTTGTTTTATGGTTAATTGTTCTTTGCCTATTTCTTAGAATTTTTAGTATTTTTAGTTCTAACTCTTAGCTTTTCTTAGTTTTTTTTTCAGCTAGAGCCAGAACCTTTATTTGTTCTATCATTTGAACTTTGGTTTCTCCTCTATTGAAGGTTTTAAAGTTTTCTTCTAGCCTAATAAAGATAAAACAGGAGTTTTAGTTCTTGAACCAAAATTGCATAGATTAAAAAAAATCAGTGCCCATCTTCAGTGTGTTTGGGCTCTCATAGTAGCCTGAAATGGCTGTGAAATATTGGGATGATCATTGATTCAGATATAAATCTTAATAACTACATGTAAAATTTATTATTAAAAATAAGATATATGATTCAAATAAATGGAGAAATTCAATTTTGTGACACAGGCTCATTAGTCAAAAAGGAGGAAAAAGGTGCATTGGGTATATACAGAAGTGTCTACATATTCATATATAAAACAGCTGAAGCCCCTTATTTGACAGACTATTCCGGCTGCGGTTATTACAGATGGTATCATTGTATTAAATAGTGATTGCACATTAGTTATTGCAATAAATTTGTTGCAAAGTTATAGTGCCACATTGTAAATTCTGATGGCAGCAGGATGACTTTCTGAAGTCTGGTGTAGGGGAGAGGTGTTTTCATGATGGATGTAAGTTTAGACAACACCTCTTTCAGCCACTTCCCTCCAGTTAGTCCAGAGTGCAGCCCATGCCAGAAGTGGCTCCTTTCACTGGTTTATTCAGTCTCTTTCTATCCCAATCTGCGCTGCCAGGGGCCCAGCAAACAACAGCGTAGAGAAGGGCTGAGGCCACCACAAAACTTTTTCAGGTTTTGAGCAGGGGCCTCTCTCGAAAGGACCTGAGTCTCCCCAGGAGGTGGAGCCGGCTCTGGTCCTTCTTGTACAGGGCGTCGGTGTTATGAGCAATGATTGGAGTAATGGCGTTGAAAGTAACTAACGCCGTTACCTTTTTTTTTAGTAACAAGTAATCTAACTAATTACTTTGACTGTAACTATAACGCACTTACCATTGCCAACACCCCGTTACTGCACGTTACTCAGGTCGCAACAATGAACCTTTTTTCATGATAGGACTGCAAGGCCGCCTTTGCCATGAGAAAGTGGGATGAGATTTGCCTTACGCTGGTCTTAACGCCGTTAACACACACAAAGAAATGGAGACTGAGGCTCCAGTCAGTCAAAGATAGATAGTCAGGTATAGATAGATAGATAGATAGATAGATAGATAGATTTTTAGATCCACTCCATAGATAGATAGATTCCCCCTCAGATAGATGACCGGTCTAGATGGTGGTAAAGATGATAGATAGATAGATAGACAGATAGATACATGACTCTCACAGTGCAAACACACAGGATTCCAGGTGATTGCGTGGCCATCTGCAGTTATTTAGATGATAGCATCCTACCAGATCCGATGTTGGGCTGGTAAGTAAACTGCAGCGGATCCATGAGTAAAGGTAGTACAGCTAGATGATATTGACACCGCTTCATGGTCTGCTTATCAGGTGGGAGGTCATGGTGACTGGTCTAAAGTGGGCTGGTTCCTTGGCATGCAGCGTTTTTTTAAACCGGTACCACACAGGACGTCTGCCACAGATAGGGGATCACCCCAGGTTCAGACTCTGGTTGTAGATTTAGCTGAAGACCTCACAGAGATAATCTGCACAGGTCCCCAGCAGCTCTATTCAGCTGGCTTTTGAAACCGTCAGCGAGAAGGTGGGGGCTACTCTCTTTCAACCTCATCAGCTGGCCTCTCACCTGCATTGAAGTGAATGTGATGGGGCAGGAAGCCATGAACGAAGGTGTAAATCCACCTGTGATTTGGATGAGCGAAAACTGATAACATCTGTTTCTGCAGCAGGTGCTTCATTAGCGGTAGGTAGGTCTCCTACTTGTTTAATGTTGGTTTCCATCATGTTGTTAAATGCTTACTTACCTGCTATCATCTAAGTAATGACTGTTAAAACTACCCTGAGTCTAATATGGACTCCAGACATCCAGAGGCTACCTGTGCTGTATGGTTACTTTAAGCTGGACTTATGCATATTTTTCTTATGTTTAAAGTTGAAAATGCCAAGGACACCATGCTGTCAATGCAATATAACCTATTTGCAGAAAACATAAAACCACCTTGGGAAAAATTTAAGTCTGTTAGAAAAATAAATAAATTTAAAAGGGGAATGCTGGTGGTACAAAACTAAATTACAAGCTAAACTTAAAATCTATAAACTCAACTTGGAATATTTAATCATGAATTAGAAATGCAAGAAGGAGCTTCATCTCAAATAAAATTTTGAAAACTGACAATAAGTCTTGTTATCGGTTTTCTAATAATTAATGGGTCACTTTCCTCTGGATTGTAAAACTACTGTGATTATTTATTTTCAGTTTTTTTATTTTATTCTATAGATTTGATTGAAATAAATAACTATGAAATGAAACACTTTCCTCTAAATTCGTTTAACAGACCATGAAGACTACTCATGATCTTAAAGACCAGTTTAGGTTTCCTTGGAGTTCCTGTTTTCCCCTATTTTATTAGTTTTCATATTATTTTAATTATTTTTTGTGTTCATTATATGCTACTATCAGTTAACTCCATTGTTTGTTTTTAGTTTTGACTTTAGGGCTAAAATGCCATATTTAGGTATTTTTATCATTAGTTTCCTACTGTATGTTAGCTTGGATTGTTTCATCAATGACAGCTGTTTTCTGGATAATTTCCTCTTGCTTATTTCTCAGAATGTTTAGTTGGTTCAGTCCTAACTTGTTATTTTGGTTTGTTGGATTCTTTTAATAAATTCAGCGTGTTTTTTATTTTAGGAATTTTTTTCTCTCTCATGCAAGAACAACTTCATTTGTTCTATATTTTCTATTGGTTTCTCCTCTGATTAAGATATTATTTCTCTAACCTCTTCACTAGATAAAAGTTTTCTTCAGTTTGAATAAAGATAAAAACAAAAATTGTGTCTTCTTAAGACCAAAACGTGATTAAAATATCAGTGCCCATCTTATGTCTGTTTTCCTGCAGACCTCTGATATGGGTAGAAACCTTGGGATGATCATTGATTCAGATATAAATCATGATAACTAGATTAAATTCATTATTATTTCAATGTTTTTGCTAAAGTTAGACAACAGATGTCAGGATCCTTAAAAAATAAGTTCATAGCTTTTTATCATCAGACTGAGAATCAGACAGTCCAACTTCTTAAAACTATAAAACTGTTATAAAAAGAACAGACCAGCATCTGTCAGTTCTAAAGTCTTTATAAAGGCACTCACTAGTCAGAGCCCTCATTATATCTCCGAACTGCCTTGGATGCTAAAACCATATAGACCTTGAAGATCATCAGAGTCAAACTCACAGTACTCACCATTTCAAGACTCATAAAAAGGAACACTGTAGCAGCCCTTAAGATTTGTTGCTGCAACAATCCAAATAAAGAAAACATAATGCGGCTGTAGAACTGCACCACCCCAAAGCTCTTTTCATACAAAGGTTAAAACGTTTTTGTTTTATGAACTAATGTAATTTAAACTGCTTATTTTTTTAATTCACTTTTTATGTATAACTTGTTAAGAACTTTTGTAACCATTTGTATGGATTTGTGTATATATAACCACTCTTAGCTGCTTTTGGATAAAAATGGCTATATAAATAAAAGGTGGGTATACCTTACATTTCCAAGTTAAAAGGACTATGTCTCAGCATGATCTGGAAAAACTAATCCATGGATTTGTGCCAGTGAATTGATTACTGCCCGGTGTTTTCACAGGTCTGCCTAAAAGTGGATCAGACAGCTGCAGCTGATCCAGAAGCGCTACTACCGATGTCACCTCACTAAGACTAAGAAAGTAGAGCACATCACCCCAGTTCTAAAGTCCTTACACTGGCTCCCTGTATCTCAGAGAATAGACTTTAAAATACTTCTGTTAGTCTATAAATCTCTGAATGGCTTAGCACCTAAATACATCACAGACTTGCTATCAGTGTATCAACCCTCCAGTACACTCAGGTCTTCTGGCTCCAGCCTGCTCTACATACCTAGAACCAGAACTAAACATGGAGAAGCAGCATTTAGTTCCTATGCTCCACTTATCTGGAACAAACTTCCAGAAAACTGTAAAAGTGCGGAAAGCCTGAGTTCCTTTAAATCAAGACTAAAAACACATTTGTTTAGGATTGCCTTCGACTATTCTAGTTAAACAGTTCAACAAAAACATGTTTTCTTTAATCCAACTGTTTTTAATATTCTTTTTTTTGTTTCTGCATTTTTTATTTTATTTTATTTGTTTTTTATTTTTTCCTACTTGCTTTGATTCTGTTTTATCTTCCTGAATTTTAATCATGTAAAGCACTTTGCATTGTCTTTGTACTGAATTGTGCTACACAAATAAATTTGCCTTGCCTTACCTATCTGCCTATATAATTGAGCTCTGGTAATCTTTATGTGTTATTTTTGGAAATAAAATGAACTGTGTTCCACCCAGTACATACTTCACACATTTGTCAAACATTAGCAGCTACTTATGGCATGGAAACCTGAACATTTGCGGTAGAGTTCAAATCAGTCCCCTGGGTTTTTTTTTATATTACTGAAGAACCTGTTAGTGGCGCTATCAGAAAAGATATCTGTGCTAAGTATTGTTTCTTGATCAAAGAACTAGGTCAGGTCAAATGAAAACATGAATTTTATCCTTAAATTAATTGATAATTGAAAGATTAAGATAAAGAGCAGATATTTCAATAAACAGGGTCTTAAGGTGGGAGGAGGCACTGTTTTTTTTTCTGAGAAAAGAGAGAAACCAGTTAGATGCACTTTAGATCTGGATGCGCCACCTACTCCTGTTATAAAAAACATCAGGTAATGCTTTATGAAGTCAGTGCCATCATGTCTCTGTTATGGATCACAGTCTTTATTCTTCATCAAGGAAGTAAGTACATTTTGTTTTAAAGTGTGTTACTATTTTAAGTTTGACATTAACATTTAATTTGGATCATTGCTTTTATCTCTAACCCAGATGCCTTAGTTCCTGTGGTCACTGCTCAGCTTGGCGAACCTGTAACTGTTACCTGTGCAAATAAGGAGTCCACAGAATGGCTTTACTGGTACAAGCAAACTTCTGGAGATAATCTGAAAATGATTGTAAAGCAGAGAAAAACCATGGATCCCAATTATAGCCCAGAATTTCCTTCTTCAAGATTCAAATTTACAAATGATGGTAAAATAAGCAACCTCACAATTCTGAGAAGACAGTTCAACAAGGCGAGGGAGGTGCTTATCACTTTGTGCTCTTTTAGACTGGGCAGAAGTCTACTTGGATGGGGACATATTTGATGGTAAAAGGCTACATGTGGAGAAATCTTATTAGGAAATGTAATCAGAAAGGAAGGAGGTAATGTACACATATGGAGAAATATGCGCAACAATAAATTATTATTTCAATGGCTAGGAGATGCTCATGTTTCGTATTTCTCTTTTCTAGGTCAAACATGTTACAAAAATATGATTGTGCTGACCACAATAATCATTTTCGCCGTTTCTGTTATCGTACATATAATTTTGATCTTTTGTCGAACTAAAGCCTTTTCATGTCAAATAGTTAAAGGTAAGTATTATTAACCAATCAATATTAATTTTGTATTCTACTTTAAACTCAAGCTCTATAGAAGAAAGTAACAACCTGAGTTTATGTTATGCTTTAAATATATGCAATCTGACAGATCATTAAAATAAAATGTTATCATAAATGCATGTTGCTCTTTGTTCCACAGAAAGACCCTCTGTAGCAAAACGCAACAACTTGAACAACCAAAGAGATGAAATTGTGGGTAGTGATAAAAAAACAAAAATCCCCAAACTATTATTTAAGTAAATTTGATACTCTTAAAGCTTGAATTTCTTTAACTTTACATCGAATGCATTTCTCTAAACAGCGTGATGATGGACAGGATCTGGTCTACTCTGCATTACATTTTTCTGGAGGGAAGAAACCAAGAGGAACAAAGAAGAAGGAGAGGAAGACTGAAGACATTGTGTATTCAGAAGTCAGACCATCAGTTTGAATTAATGTTGAGAGGAAATCTGTTTCAAAAAAGTAGTCTTTCCCTTTTTTTTTTTCATTTTTTAGTTTTAAATAATGTTACATATGTGAGAGGCCATTGCAAAACTACATCCAAGTCTATCCGGGGCAATGTGCCGTCATTTACACTGAAGGAATGGAGTCTAAGCTTTCAAGTAATGTAAAACTAATAAAAATTGAAGAAGATATGAATGTTGGTACTCTCCGTGCAGTAAGGAGAAAACAAACTTTGAAGATTTTTTAAATTGACACTGGAAGTGCGACAGAGTATTAGGGCCAACATATTATTTTATTTTGAAAATAAAAAAATATTATTATAATATATTATTATAAACTCATAACATTATGAAAATAAAGTCGTAATATTGTGAGAATAAAGTTGAAAAATAACATGAATGAAGTTATCATACAACAACCTGTTTAGGAAAGAAAGCTTCGAGCTCAGACCAGCATGTGACGGCCGACCAGACAGCAACCTGAGTCAACTTTGACATACTGCCCAATTTGATGCTGGTGTTCTAAAAGATTTTCTTATTTGTAAAGTTATACTAAAGTATAACTTCACATTATGCTTGATATTCCACATTTTAGGGAAGACAGTGTTTCTTGTAAGAGTTGTCATAAAATCAACTTCTTGTAATTTTAAAACTTTATTCTCATAATGTTACTTTATTCTCATAATGTTATGACTATTCTCATAATTGTATGACTATTATTGTTGCGACTTTATTCTTGTAATTTTGTGACTTCATTCTTGTAATGTTACGACTTTATTCTCTACTTAAAAAAAAAAAAAAAACTTCTAACCTGGCCTTAATACTCCATCATACTGGAACTAGATGCATTAGATGTTTTCAATGTATTAGGCCATATACAGCACTGAATTACAAAAATTGTGTGACATATATGTAAAGCAAAGCTCTTGATTTTCCCGGGTCGATCTAATGTTCCTACTCTCATCTATGGTCGTGAGCTTTGGGTAATGACCAAAAGAACGAGATCCTGGATACAAGAGGTTGAAATTAGTTTTCTCCGTAGTGTGTCTGGGCTCTCCCTTAGAGGTAGGGTGAGGAGCTCAGTCTCCAGGGAGGACTCAGAGTAGAGCCGCTGCTCCTCCACATCAAGAGGCACCAGTTGAGGTGGCTCGGGCATCTGATTTGGATGCCTCCTGGATATCTCCCTGGTGAGGTGTTCCAGGCAAGACCCACTGGGAGGAGGCCCAGGGGGAGACCCAGGACACACTGGAGGGACTAGGTTTCTCGGAGGGGCTGGCCCAAGAGGCTGGGGAGAGGGACATCGGGGCCTCCCTACTGAAGCTGCCACCCCCTGACCCTGGATAGGCAGAAGAAAATGGATGGATGGATGGATGGGTGAGACATATGTGCATTTCTCAGGGAAACATGTTTTAGATGTCCAAAAAAAATATAACACAAATTTAAAAGTAAAACACAAAAAATTATTTAACTTTAAAACTTTAAAGATTTTTGTTCTTTTTGGTGTCTGTCTAAATATTTAATTGTCATAAGTAAATCAATCAGGGGGGCTTATCCGCAACTGACCAATCAATGTTCATGATTTGTCCTTAAGTGAAATGTCCCTCCCCTGCAGGAGCAAATGTGTCTCTCTCTTTTGTCAACTTTCCAGTGTTTTTCATTTGGAAGGCATAGCGGACTTGGGAATTTTGTTAAAAAGACATTTTATGAAATGTTAAATATTTTTATTGAAAAATGCTTAAACCTTGATGTATGTACTGGGTGGAACACAGTTCATTTCATTTTATAAATCGAAAATGGAGTCTTAGAAAATATAAAAGATGGACAGGCCTGGAGTCATGCATAAAATGAAATTTCCCACAACACTCCTTCCTGTACGAAATTTGCAGGGCAGGACGTAGCATTGGAAATCATAAAGAGGAACCAAGTTAATTTAATAAGGAACTCATTAAGCCTGTCTGCTAAATCAGCAGAAATGGAAGAACATATACTAAATGAACATGAGAAAAAAGAAAATAATGCAAATAACACAGTCCACAAAAGAAACAGTTCTTGCAGGAAAGTTAGAAGATCGAAACCACAAATTGTCCTGGGACGATGATGAAGAGGATCTGACTTCTGCATTTCAGGAGCAGATGCCTTATCATCGCTCCAGTGTGTGTTTCACAGACCATAAGATCATGAGATTACATCACAGTAACCCCAAAATGGAAACCATTAATTACATAAAATAGATGGCAGCATAGATTCTTGGAAAATAGTTAGCAATAAGTCACATAGATCCAGGTAGAATCCTCTACGAGCTTCACAGCATTACGGCTGATGAGGAGATTCTCGAATGTTCCTTGCCATCTTTTTGCCTTCCAATGTTTGCATCTCAGGTACTTAATCAGCACCCACTGGTCTGGTTGGAGTGGATGAGATGGAGAGGAAGGTAAAGAAGCTTTTACGATCTGACGAGACAGGAAAGAAGACTTTGACAGATTTTGGCAGGAAACCAACACATCATGTTCAAGCAAAGCAGCAGGCAGTTCTTCAGGTCTCTGACTTGGTTCTCCACCCATGTGGGCTTGTTGTCCAAATAGGATTTCAAATGGACTTAGGCTGACTCTTGTTCATGTAAGCCTCCACATATACGTACCAGAGCAACAAGTGGAGTGTTTTAACTCATGCTACCCCTGTCTCCTCAAAGCATTTTGCTAGCTTATTCTATATTTTGTCATTTCTCTCTCGTTTTTTACTACTCCCCCTGATTGAGGAAGGTAGACCCAGTGTGTTAACCCAAGAGCTGCAGAGATGTTTGTTAAAGCTTTATTTACAAAATGTGTGCCACCATCATTGATAATCAGATCCGGAATGCTCCTTCCAGGGATGATTTCAGTAAGCAGGAATTTAGCCACTGCACTACTGTCTGCTTGTTCTTTTGGCAAACATGTCAACCAGTACCAAGTAGTTTTTCTTCTTCTGCTGGGCTGAATTCAATAAAATCCATCATAAGATGCTGAAATGAAAGCTCTGGGGGAGGTTGCACTACCTGTGACATGGGGAAAGCTGTCCCATGCTTGTGGGAAGCGCAAACAAGACAGTTTTTATATTATTTTTTTTAACCACAACTGAAAAAAACTTTTTGTAAACCAATGTGTGGGGACTAACTGTCCCCTTCAAGATCAGGCAAAGTAGAACATTTCATAACTGCAACTTTAAATGGCAACAGAACAGCATTCAGGAGTGCAGCCACTTGGGGAACATTCAGAATGGGTTTACCATCAGCTGTTTGGAAAGAGCTATGTTTCTAGAGACCACAACAATTATAAATGACATTAAATGCATAATTTGAATAGGTTAGATGTTAACTGATTTAGCCTCAGCCAGCTTACAAGCTTCATAAGCTCAATTAATTCAACAGTTTGTCCTAAAATGTTGGAGGGTAACAGCTACAAAATTAGAGTACAAAGCAAAGCTCACGTGGTTACAACCAGTGTAAGTATGTCTAAACCTGCCATCAACATTAAAAATTTAGGCCAGGACAAAGGTTAGGAAAGGTTAGGTCTCGTAGTGCAGACAACCTGAAGAAAGGTAGGACAGTCATGTGGATCGCCATCCTGCTCTGTTGAGTGTAACTGGATTTAGATTGTTGCAATGTTTCACAGTGAAATTTAGCAGTCAAAAAATTACTGAAACCTAACGTAGCTATCTAGCCGGGGAAAGATGTAATGTTTTATTCTCCAAAAGAATGATAGAAAAGGTATGAAGAAAAAGAAACAGCTAATGAAGAATAACTCACAATCTTTCCAGCAACCGCATGAAGGCAGCCAGGAAGTCCTGCTGCACTATGACCAAGCTTAGATGAAAGTCACATGATGCAGACAACTGCTGTGATTCTCCAAAAGTACACAAGCAGTACACATCAGGTATATAAAAGGTTTTCTGGCACATCCTGAGTTGCAAGGCCTTTTACATAAATGAGAGACAATACAGCATTCTCAATCAGCGAATAATTAGAAATAAAATTCTTAGTTACATTATATCAAATGTTTGCCTATTTCTTAAACTAAATTTTTACATGCAAATAAAACAGTTTCATAGACTTTCCCTTGTGTAATTAATGACATTTTTTTTCTTCTTCTCTGTCATTGTGACAGAGATGCAGCAAACCAGCGAAACTGACTCAACAGAGACCCACACAGGGGCAGACACTAAGATATTCTTACACTCTAAACCATTAAAGCTTTAGGAGCCCCTCTCGAGGAAGAAGCAGTAAGTTAAAAAAGACTGTATTGAAAACTTTAAACTCGAAAAAAAGATCAGGAAGCTCTTTAGCTCGCCAATAAATCAGTCTCATGGTTCATTGTTTTATGAATAGTAAACCCCTCAGATGTGACCTTATTTTTGTTAAATTAGGGTGTAACATTTGACACAATAGACCAGAGGTCACAAATTAGTGGACCGGGGTCCGGATATGGACCCACCTTCTGGCTATTCTGGACCCAACCATTAAAATTAGGTTGGGTCCAGAATAGCCAGGCTTATAAATTACTGCATGTTGTCCAACGATGTGTATGTTCTCTCTGGGTACTCCGGCTTCCTCCCACAGTCACAAAACATGACTGTTAGGTTAATTGGTTTCTCTAAGGTCCCCTAAGGTGTGAGTGTGTACGTGAATGGTTGTTTGACCTGTTTTTCTCTATGCTTCTCTGTGATGGACCGGCGACCTGTCCGGTGTGTACCCCAACTCTCGCCCATATACAGTTGGAGATAGGTACCAGCACCCCTCGTGACCCCACTTGGGAATAAGCGTGTCTGAAAGTGGATGAATGGATGTATAACATGGATGCATAAAAAACATTTTATTTCAGTGTGTCAGGATAATTATCATTGACGATATTTCCCCTTAATCTTAGCTGCGTGTTGCGTGTCAGAACTGATGTTTTCCCCAGTAGTTTATCTAATTAAGACGGTTCCTCTGCCATGGATGTCTTATCATCTGCTAACGTGTGTGATGGAATGATGTGATGATGTGGCATACTGAAGAATAAAATGCTTCTCTACCTGTTTGTCAGGGCCACTTCCTGTGAAGTGAGCCCAGCACTCTAAGCAACTTCTCTGATTCGAGTAAGATTACAATTTCTATTAAAATCTGTTGTCATGTCTCTTGGTTATTTAATACATATATAGGTTATGAAATGGTATTTAAAGAGTTTGTCCCAAGTTATCTCTTTTCAGGAAAATGAACGGGAAAGAGAAAGCTTTGAGGTGTAGAGACATAGCCTATCTTTAACAAGTGTTAAATTCTGTTTAAAGTAAGAGATTATAATTAAAAATGTCTCTGGACCTTTATTGGTTGTCTATTTTCCTCATTCGGACACCGCTGATTTTTAATTGGTTACCCCTGCTGTAGACCATGACATCCTTTTATATCGACTACACCACTGTGTTGGTCTTAAGGGTGCAATTTTAGAACAGTTCTTGTCATATTTGATAGAAGACGTTTTTCTATTCAACTCGATCACTGCTCCTCTGTGATAGCGGCCCTAAATTATGGAGTACCCCAGGGTTCCTTCTTTGGACCTACTTTTTATATTATAGCTGTTGCATCTTGGACACGTTTCAAAGCAAATGAACAACTTTCAATTCTTACAGACAACAATTATATAAATATGCCCTTGAAAATGTAAATGATGCAAATGATTCCCTATAGTCTTTAAAAAGCTGTCGAGCAGCAAATGCAAGATGGTTGGAATTTTCTTCACACCTCTTATCCTCCACATCATTTTTGGAAATTCTCGTCTATTTTGCATACCCAAATGGAAAAGCAAATAACTTAGGAACTGTAAGCCCAAATTACATGTGTAAATTTGCAAGCTAACACCTTTTAGTTTCTGAATGTATAAATGAAAACTGGGTGAAAACTGGGTGAGTAAAACACAGCCCACACTCAAAGTTGTTTTTTCTTTATTGTTGAAAATAATAGGTCTTTTTTTAACAAAAGTAATAAAGACATGTTTGAGAACAGGCATGTCTCAATATATAAAATTTATTTACATCATATCAACCACAAGTGCAGAAAATAAAAAAAAATAAAATTTCCTAGAAAACATATCCCACCTTGGAGAAAATTTTAGTCAGTCAGAAATTTTTTTTTTTTGAAAAGGTGAATGCTGGTGGCACAAAAGTACTTTCCAAGCTAAACCTAAAATATATAAACTCAAACTTGGAATATTTAATCCTGAATTGAGAAATGCAAGGTGGAGCTTAATCTCAAATATAATTTACTAATCTACCAACAACTGTTGTGCTCGGTTTTGTAAAAATTGATGGGTCACTTTTCTATGGATTATATGAATACTGTCTGATTATTTATTCTGTTTTTTTTTGTTCTATTTATTTGCTTGAAATAAATAGCTTTAAAACGAAATCACTTATCTCTAGATTCTTTCAACAGGCACTGAAAACTACATGTCATGATCCTTAAGACTCTGGTTTGGTTTCCTTTGAATTCCTGTTTTCCAGTATTTCATTGTTTAGCATATTATTTGAATTGTTTTTGTTTTCTGTTATGCTATATCCGTTCACTCCATTGTTTGTTTTTAGCTTCGAATTTAAGGTCTTGTCATATTCAGGTTTTTTTAGTATTGAGACTTTTGCATATTACCTCGGTTTATGTTGTCAATGCCAGTTTTTTTCTCGTTAATTTCTCTTGCCTATTTCATTTTTAAATGTTAAGTCCTAACTTGTTGTTTTAGGGACAGAACAAACAATATGTCTTTTGATGATGTTGATCATTTCATGTGTTCACTTATGAGTAAAGACAACGCTAACAGGATGGGCTGCATGCTACGCAATGCTACAGGAATATGTGTTGAGCTGTTGAAGCTTGGACAAGCTTTATTTCACTTAGAGTTTAAACACTGATATACCAATAGTGTTCATGTGTTTTTCGGATGCTCATTACATTTCCATTACCAAGAATGACCAAAACTCATTTAGTGGAATCCTGATGTCTATTCACTGCTAGCTATTTCAAAGAGGGAAAAGAATCATTTGACTAAAGGTTATTGGTTCTTGATTAAGCAAATCATTCAATAAAACATTATTTGGCCAAATAATGTTTTATTCACCTCACGGATTTGCATTGTGAATTGGTCTGAAAACATTCTAATTTCTCTAAATTAGTGAAAAGCTTATTTGATCATATCCCAAATTCTTCCAGATAAACTTTTGTTCTCAAACTCAAAAATCCATCTTAAACTGTAATATGGTTTTCAACCATGTTCCCCTTCCTCTTTTTGTACATAGTAGTTTAGTTAAGGTTAGTTTCACTAGTTTTTAGTTAAGAGTGTTAAACTAAAATATGTTTGACTTGAGAGCTGAATGATTTTTCTTAATAATCTCTTATATTTGGAACGAAATTTGTGGTGAATTTATTCCATGTAATGCACAGAATTAACTGTTTGTTTGACCATGATTAGAGCTCGAATCACTCTTTCATTTATTGCTAGTAGAGCGTGTGTTCATAAACAATATACAACAGCCGAAATAATATCTGATTAAATAAGATATTTTCCACCCCTACGGGAAGGGCAATAGATATCTTAAAGTATCAGAAATATAAATTTCCAGCTGGCTGGAATTGAATAGAACATAAAATAACAACATAGGACTGCATGATTTTAAATGTCTTTGCTAGAGTTAGACAACAGATATCAGGATCCTGATAAATTAGTTCATTCTTTTTTATTAGCTGACTGAAAATCTGTTAGACAAGTCCAACTTCTTCAACTTGTAGTAGCTGGAGTTCTTATAAGAAAGAAGAGACCAGTATATCATTCCATTTCTGAGGTTTTACACTGACTACATTTTCCTCAGAGAATAGAGTTTAAAATCTCATAAAATGTTTACAAGGCATTCACTCACTATGTCAAAAAAGCTCTAAATCATGTCACAGACTGCATCCAACTGACCAAATCAATGTGTTTTTTTGCATTATGTTTTTTCTCCTACAATGTTTACATTTGATCACTGCTGCACTTTAAGAAATGGAAATGTCTTGAGAGCTGTACAAATTGAAATTTCGTTTTGTATATACTCTATGTATACAAAAGGACAATAAAAGTTGTCTAAGTCTAAGTCACTGGTCAGCAGTGTTGTGCTAGTTACTGAAAAGCAGTAACTAGTTTCTGTTACTAGTTACTTCATTTCAAAAGTAACTTAGTTACTAACTCAGTTACTTACACCATAAGGTAATGCGTTACTGTGAAAAGTAACTATTTAGTTACTTTTTTTTTTTAAAGGTTCACATTATGCCCTTATAGCCTTCATTTCAGAAATGTTATTGCACTGGAGAATAATACCATCTGTTGAAGAACTTGACATGCATTTGCATCATGAAACTCTGCTAAGCAATTCTATATACAAGCAACAAAGATATGTTTCAAAGTGCCAATTTATTTCAGGGCAGAACAAACTGACAATGCTACATAGTAGGTAGTTGCCTGCAAAATTGCCCTTTACAGGTTACATCTGCCCTTTAGAGGTCACAGTTGGGTCTAGTCTGCCAAGATTTATAGAGAAAATAGCAGCACCATAAGTAACAAACAGTGTTAATATAATACCAACATATCACAACATAGCTGTAAACCTGGTTTCACTCAAGGAAGGCACAGAACATAGCCTCACTAAAAAGCCTTTTTTCTCAAGTAATTCTTAAATAAAATTATGGCTTCATCAGATCAGCACCACCATAACTGTTATTCCTTTATATCTATAATCTAACAATGTTACCACAAATATAAATATTTTCCTCAAGGCATTCTGAAACAAATAACTGCATACAATAGGTATGTATTATTCAAAATCAAGTTGGAAAAATGAAAATTTACTTAGCATCAACTGTTGGTATAGACTAACATAAATGTAAGCTAAATATTATCCAGACTCAAAGTGCAAAAATTAAAGTGCTTTCAGCATGAAATAGGTATGAGGTATATAAAAAAAAATAGTCACTGTTTTTCCCTAAAGTTTAACTTTAAAGTCCAGGCA
>JAGKQL010000006.1:577734-594065 GCA_018398635.1 Cyprinodon brontotheroides | reverse complement strand
TGATCCCTAATATTGACCCACAAGCCCAGATTATGCTGCTGCTTGGTCGAGACCTTATCACAGTTCATAAGGTACGTAAACAGCTGAATGGCCCACATGATCTACCATATGCTCAAAAACTTGACCTTGGGTGGGTTATCATTGGGACTGTAGGCTTAGGCAGCAACCACATGCCTCAAACAATCAACACCTTTTACACAAAAACCACAGAAATGACACACCCTACCCTCTTTGAAACTTGCCCCAATGTGTTCTACATCAAAGAGAATTACAGCAGTGAGTACATCCCAACCCATCCTTCACTCTTTGCCGAGATGGACCCAGAGTGTTGTGCTGATCATCTTGGATGTGCTGTGTTTAGGCAGACTAAAGAGGACAACCAGTTGGCTCCTTCAATTCAGGATGCCCTTTTTATGAAAATAAGGAATGAGGGTCTACACAAAGATGCAAAAACAACAGCTGGGTTGCACCATTACCCTTTAAGCATCCACGTCAGAGGCTTCCCAATAACAAGCCCCAAGCATTAAAACGCCTCATCTCACTCAAACAAAGCTTCAGAAGGAAGCCAGAAATGCGAGAACATTTTCTAAGCTTCATGGAGAAGATGTTTGTAAAGGGCCATGCAGAAATAGCTCCTCCAGTGACAGCAGATGAAGAGCAGTGGTACTTTCCAGTATTTGGCGTGTACCATCCAAAGAAGCCCAACCAAATTCGAGTTGTATTTGACCCTAGTGCTCAGTATGAAGGAGTTGCACTCAATGACGTGCTGCTAACCAGGCCAGACCTAAACAACTCACTTTTGGGTGTACTACTGCGCTTTCGCAAAGAAGCAGTGGCTTTCACAGCAGATATAGAACAAATGTTCTATTGCTTTTATGTGAGGGAAGAAGACAGAAACTTCTTACGTTTCCTGTGGTTTCAGGATAATGATCCCTGTAAGAACATTATAGACTATCGTATGAATGTCCATGTCTTTGGAAACAGACCCTCACCAGCAGTGGCTATTCATGGCCTTCATCAGTCTGTACAAGACCAAAAGTTCCAAGTCGATGCTGATGTCAAAAACTTTTGTCACAATGCGGATTTCTCACGTAGAGATATGGTCTTAAATCCATGCCTACAGTTGAAGCAGTGATAAAAGTTGTTAAAAGGGACCCGGGAAGATATTCTATCTAGGTCAAACCTAGGCTGCCAAGACAAGTTCTCAAACAGAGGAAGTCATGGAAGCTGCTCCCATCCCCGATCATGCAAACAGCCTCAAAGATCTCGACCTTGATGATAATACACTACCAGTGCAGCCAGGCCCTCGGGTTCTACTGAACCTCCAAACAGACCGGTTTCGCGGTTCAGTGTGTCTAAAAGAGGGTTAAAACCCTACACCCGGAGGGGTGTTTATCCAATCGGCCAACAGCCTTTTTGACCGACCTTTTGGTTTGTAGCACCAGTGACCATCCAAGGAAAGGCTATCCTGAGACAGCTCACACAAATCGAAAAAGGAGATTGGGATGCACCCCTTACCAGAAAAATATGGAAGATTTTGGGTGTCATGGAGAGCCTCCTTTATCCCGACTGTCTGGCTTTTCGTTCCCCAGATTGTATACAGAAACATCCCCTTCAGCTGCTTCCAGAAGAGAACTGAATATCTTCTGTGATGCATCAACAAAGCGCTATTGTTGCAGCTTTGCATATTCGAGAGTCATTACACGCATTCAGCAAATGCCATGTTGATTTGTAATGGCAAAAGCCAAGCTTGTTCCCGCCCCGACATGACCATGCTAAGATTAGAACTATGTGCTGCAAGTTCTTGCTGTAGAGCTAGCAGACCCCGCAGAACTGGGACGCCAGCTCAATGCCTTGCACCGCTATTCTGACAGCAAAGTGGTCTTGGCTACATCCACAATGAGAGCAGACGTTTTTATGTCTTTTTGTCAACAACCGGTGCTACGCATCCGAAAATCCTCTCTTCAAAAACCAGTGGCAATCATGTGCCATTGGTAGACCAAAATTGATCAGATCACGCTACGCGTTCTGTTGCTGCAAGTCACCTTAAGGACACAAACTGTTTATGGACCAAGATTTCGTCCAGCCCAGAACCAAGTGAACTGTAAGGACATTTTGACCTTGTTGATCCAATCTCAGATCCAGATGTAAGACTTGTAGTGTCCACCTTACTCACCACAGCTTCCTCGCAAAAACTTGGCTCTCATCGCTTTACAAGTTCCTCTTCATGGAAGTTCCTACGGGCTATAGAACGTCTATTGCATAGTCTTGCATGTTCAAGACTGCAGAAGGGAAACCAGCTTTTTGTAGCTGGCACCATTGCACACAGCAAAGATAACTATGGGGAGATAGATTGTGTTTCGAATATCATCACACAAACAGTGCAGGAGGAAACCTACATGGAAGAGACATTAGTTAATTCAGAAGGAAGAAAAGATTCCTAAATCCAGCCTCTCCACAGACCAGACCCATTTATCGATGAACATGGCTCCTGGAGAGTTGGAGGACACTCCCACCATTCCTAGCCTTAATCAGACTGAAAAACAATCCAGTGATCATCCCTGACAGCATCATGTTTGCAGCTCTAATAATCAGACATTGCCATGAACAAGTTCACCATCAGGGCCGCCATATTTACAGAGAGAGCTGCCCCACACCTCAGGCTTTGAATAGTCGGATGCAAAAGGAGGGCGAGCGCAGTACTTCAACCAATGTGTAACATGTAAAAGGCTCAGGGCGCCACTCAGTGTCCAGAAGATGGCCAATCTACCAGCAGATCGTCTTACCACAGATCCCCCATTTACTAATGTGGGTCTGGATGTCTTTGGCCCATGGCACATCAGTTCACGTCATGCTAGAGGGGGCCTGTTGTACAGTAAAGGGTGGGCTCACTGAGTCACATCAAGCTTCATCAATGCATTCAGACGCTTTCTTGCTGTGGGAGGACCAGTCAAACACATACAATCAGATCGTGGTACCAATTTTGTCGGAGCCTTGTAAAGAATTGAGAATACCATCCAACATTGATGACTCTGCAGTCAAGACTTACCTGTTGAACCAGGGAGTCACTTGGACTTTTAATCCTCCGCATGCTTCTCACCATGGTGGTGCATGGGAGAGAATGATCAGTCTGGCAAGGAGAATTCTCAACTCCATGTTCCTTCAGCTAAAAAACAAGCTTACCCATGAGGTCTTGGTTACCTTCATGGCAGAAGTAGCCGCTATCATCAATTCTAGGCCACTCTTGCCAGTAACAGATGATCCTGACGACTTCTACATGCTCACACCTGCAACTCTCCTCACTCAAAAGGTGAATGTTGTTAAGGCTCCAGGGGGCGAGTTTGGAGCTTCTGACCTTTATAAGTCTCAGTGGCGACAGGTGCAACACTTATCCAATACCTTCTGGGACAGATGGAGGAAACAATACCTGCCCATGCTGCAACCCCGTCAGAAATGGCAATCAATGCAACCTAACATCACAGAAGGGAGTGTTGTTCTGTTAAAGTGCAGCGAGGTGGCGAGGAATGAATGGCCTACTGGACTGATAACAAAGACCTTCCCTGGTCAAGATGGAAAAGTGTGACACGTTGAAGTGAAGACTGTGAAAGCAGGAAGGCCTGCAATCTATCTCAGACCTATTACAGAGATAGTGGTTCTCCTCCCAAGCAGGGATTAGTTATTTAGGTTGTTTTTCTGTTTAGTGACGTATATCTACGCCAGGCGGGGAGTGTATTGTTATGAGCAAATTTTATGTTCATTTTTTCATTTGTTATTAAGGTTATCTTTAAGTATCAGTGAGGTGGTGCTGTCACTTTAAGAAACACTGAAGCCTGGTAACAGGAAGTTGTCACATAGGATGTAGAATGAGGTAATCAGGAAGTAAAATGCACATGCTACAGAGTTAAATTTTGTTGTCAAGTTTATCCAGCAACATCTGCAAACTTCTTATACCTTTGGTAGCATCATTGGTATGTATTGATAGTTTATTATGATATTTGCAACTTCAGTTCATTATTTTGCGTGTAATGATATTTTATAATGATAAACTTATCCCTGCTTAAGTAACACTGTTAATATATGTGATTTTGCTGATTCATGTGTCAAACTAGTTCAGTTAAATAAGTGAATAGATAAATGCATAAATAATTTGGTTTAAAAATGTTTATAAACAGAAGTAAGTTGGTTAATCAGGCCTTCTACAATGTTAATGTTAGAATGAAGTGATTTATTTTACTCCTAAGAAACATGCTTATTTTTGCTTTAATGTAAAGGAGTAGAAAAAGAGTTGATTGTAATTTGTATGTTGCAGTTTCACCTTCCTTACAACTTCAATAAACCTGTAGACAAGGAGTTATCTGTCTTCAGAGTCTTGATGTTAAGGAGGCGTTTGACTGACTGTCAAGTCATATCGAGTACATGTGATGAGGAAAGCACAGGCCATGAAGACTACTCATGATCTTAAAGACCAGTTTTGGTTTCCCTGGAGTTCCTGTTTTCCACAATTTTATTGTTTAGCATATGATTTGTATTATTTTTGTGTTTTTTATGCTATATCCGTTAACTCCATTGTTTGTTTTTAGTTTTGAGTTTAGGATTTTGCCATATTGAGATATTTTTATCATTAGCTTCCTATTGGAAGTGAATTGTTTTATCAATGACAGCTGTTTTCTGGATAATTTCCTCTTGCTAATTTCTCAGAATGTTTAGTAGGTTCAGTCCTAACTCGTTATTTTGGTTTGTTGGAATCTTCAGTAAATTACAGGTGTTTTTTTTTTTTAGGAATTTTTTCTCTCTCATGCCAGAACCTTCATTTGTTCTATATTTTCTATTTGTTTCTCCTCTGATTAAGATATTATTTCTTTAACCTCTTCACTAGATAAAAAGTTTTCTTCAGTTGAATAAAGATAAAACAAAAGTGTGTCTTCTTAGACCAAAAGAGCATAGATTAAAACATCAGTGCCCATCTTATGTCTGTTTTCCTGCAGACCTCTGATATGGGTAGAAACCTTGGGATGATCATTGATTCAGATATAAATCATGATAACTAGATTACATTTATTATTATGTAAATGTTTTTGCTAGAGTTAGACAACAGATGTCAGGATCCTGAAAAAAATAAGTTCATAGCTTTTTTATCATCAGACTGAGAATCAGACAGGTCATACTTCTTAAAACTGTAGAAGCTAGTTCTTATAAAAAGAACAGACCAGCACATCTGTCCACTTCTAAGGTCTTTATAAGGCACTAACTAGTCAGAGCCCTCATTACATCTCTAAACTTCTTTACTGCTACAAACCATAAAGACCTTGAAGATCATCAGAGTCAAACTCACAGTACTCACCATTTCAAGACTCATAAAAGACACTGAAGCATCCTTCAGATTTGTTGCAGCAACAATCCAAATAAAGCTTCCTGTACGCTGTAGAACTGCCGCCACCCAAAGCTCTTTTCATACAAGGTTAAAACGTTTTTGTTTTATGAACTAATGTAATTTAAAAGGCTTATTTTTAATTCACTTTTATGTATCTCTTATAACTTGTTAAGAACTTCTATTTATTTGTATGCATTCATTGTATAACCACTCTTAGCTGCTTTTGGATGAAAATGGCTATATGAATGAAGGTGGAGTCCTTACCTATCTGCCTATATAATTGAGCTCTGGTAATCTTTATGTGTTATTTTTGGAAATAAAATGAACTGTGTTCCACCCAGTACATACTTCACACATTTGTCAAACATTAGCAGCTGCTTATGGTATGGAAACCTGAACATTTGTGGTAGAGTTCAAATCAGTCCCCTGGGGTTTTTTTAAATATTACTGAAGAACCTGTTAGTGGCGCTATCAGAAAAGATATCTGTGCTAAGTATTGTTTCTTGATCAAAGAACTAGGTCAGGTCAAATGAAAACATGAATTTTGTCCTTAAAATAATTGATAATTGAAAGATTAAGATAAAGAGCAGATCTTTCAATAAACAGGGTCTTAAGGTGGGAGGAGGCACTGTTTTTTTTCTGAAAAGAGAGAAACCTTTTAGATGTACTTTAGATCTGGATCGCCACACCTACTCCTGTTATTAAAGCATCAAGGGTCTTTATGAAGTCAGTGTCATCATGACTCTGTTATGGATCACAGTCTTTATTCTTCATCAAGGATGTAAGTACATTTTGTTTTAAAGTGTGAAACTATTTTAAGTTTGACATTAACATTCAATTTGGATCATTGATTTTATCTCTAACCCAGATGCCTTAGTTCCTGTGGTCACTGTTCAGCTTGGTGAACCTGTAACTTTTACCTGTGCAAATAAGGAGTCCACAGCATGGCTTTACTGGTACAAGCAAACTTCTGGAGATAATCTGAAAATGATTGTAAAGCAGAGAAAAACCATGGATCCCAATTATAGCCCAGAATTTCCTTCTTCAAGATTCAAAGTTACAAATGATGATAAAATAAGCAACCTCACAATTCTGAGGACAGTTGAACAAGACGAGGGAATGTATCACTGTGCTCTTCTAAACTATGCAGAGTTTACTTGGATGGGGACGTATTTGATGGTAAAAGGTAATGTGAGACCTCAGTATTACAATGCTTTGAAATCTTTTATCAGTAAAGAAACAAAATTCCTCCTGAATATCAAACTACAATCTGATATTACACCTATATTGAACAGTTTAAAATTGATTTAACAAGTTTTTAAAGGATGGAAAATTTCATCTGAATCAGCTATTAAACAGATTAAATGTGTTTTACTAGTTTACACTGGTCTATAGCAAAATATTATATTTGCCTCTGATGTATTCATTGTTTTTAATGTCTTATTCCTGTTGATATGCTCTTACTATGAGAGATGCAAAAAATATTCATGCAAATGTTAATACATGCAAATATTAAAGATGTTAACAAAAAAACAAACAAAAAAAAGACCCGTACACTTTGTAAAGAGGCAAGTGGTTTATGGATCAGAATCCTTATGTTATGTAGAGAGACCATAAGATCTCTGGTTTAAAACGAACCTCTCTCTTGATCCTGAACCCAAGGATGCTCTTCTGCCCCTACTGTGGCAGCTACCTGCTCTGTTGGGAAAAGGCTAAGCACAGAGGACAGTGTTACTATTGAGGCACTATGTGACATTTCTTTTCCTTGTAAATCTGTCAATTACATTTTATATATCGAACAGCTTAGTTTTAAAATATAACCTTATAATAATTATTTCAGGAAACTCAAAGAAGACATCCAGCTACACTATTGTTCAGCAGTCAACAGCCTCAGAGTCGTCCGGTCCAGAAGACTCAGAGACTCTGCAGTGTTCAGTTCTCTTTGAGTCAGAGAACAATTCATGTTCAGAAGATCTCAGCATGTTCTGGTTCAAAGCTGGATCCAACAGATCCTATCCAAATATCATTTACACTGATAGTAAAAGAGATGATAACTGTGAGAAAAGTCCAAACACCCGAAAAAAATGTATCTATAACTTCCCCAAGAACATCAGCTCCTCTGATCCTGGGACTTACTACTGTGCTGTGGCTACATGTGGAGAAATCTTACTAGGAAATGTAATCAGAAAGGAAGGAGGTAATATAAACACATTGAGAAATATGCACAATAATAAATGACTATTTCAAAGGCTTAGAGATGCTCATGTTTCTTTTTTCTCTTTTCTAGGTCAAACATTATGTTACAAAAATACGATTGTGCTGACCACAATAATCCTTTTAGCTGTTTCTGTGATCGTACATATAATTTTGATCTTTTATCGAACTCAAGCCTTGCCATGTCAAATAGTTAAAGGTAAGTATTAATGACCAATCAATATTAACTTTGTATCCTACTTAAAACTCAACATCTATAAAAGATGTTGAGTTTACGTTATGCTTTAAATATTAGCCATCTGACATGTGAGAGATCATTGAAATAAAATGTTATCATTAATGTATGTTGCTCTTTGTTCCACAGAAAGACCCTCTGTAACAAAACGCAACAACTTGAACCACCAAAGAGATGAAATTGTGGGTAGTGATTAAAAAAAAAAATATTCCAAAACTATTATTTGAGTAAGTTTGATACTCTTTCTTTAAATTTACATTGAATGCATTTCTCTGAACAGCGTGATGATGGACAGGATCTGGTCTACTCTGCATTACACTTTTCTGGAAGGAAGAAACCAAGAGGAACAAAGAAGATGCAAATGAAGACTGAAGAAATTCTGTATTCAGAAGTCAGACCATCAGTTTGAATTAATGTTGTGAGGAAACCTGCACTCTTTCAAAAAAGTAGTCTTTCCATTTTTATTTTTCTACTTTTTTAATTTTTAAATAATGTTACATATGTGTGAGGCCATTGCAAAAACCACATCCAAGTCTATCCAGGGCAATTTGCAGTCATTGACAGATCCTAAAGGAATGGAGTCTAAGCTTTCAAGTAATGTAAAACAAATGAAAATTGAAGAAAATATCAATGTTGGCACTCTCCGAGCAGTAAGGAGAAAACAAACTTTGAAGATTCTTTAAATTGACACTGGAAGTGCAACGGAGTGTTAGGTTAAAAAAAATTATTTTATTTTGAGAATAAAGTCATGTTATTATAATATATTATTATAAAGTCATAACATTATGAAAATAAAGTCGTAATAATGTGAGAATAAAGTTGAAAATAACGTGAATGAAGTTATCATACCACAACCTGTTTCAGAAAGAAAGCTTCGAGCTCAGACCAGCATGTAACGGCCGACTAGACCCAATTTGATGCTGGTGTTCTAAAAGATTTTCTTATTTGTAAAGTTATACTAAAGTATAACTTCACATTATGCTCGATATTCCACATTTTAGGGAAGACAGTGTTTCTTGTAAGAGTTGTCATATAATACACTTTATTCTTGTAATATTAAAACTTTATTCTCCTAATGTTACTTAATTCTCATAATGACCAATATTGTTGTGACTTTATTCTTGTAATTTTATGACTTAATTCTTGTAATGTTATTACTTTATTCTCTACTTAAAAAAAAAAAACTACTTCTAGCCTGGCCCTAATACTCCATCGTACTTGAACTAGATGCACTGTTTTCAATGTAAAGGCCATTTACAGCACTGAATTACAAAATTTTTGTGACATATGTCGCAAAGCTCCCGATTTATCGGTCGATCTATATTCCTACCCTCATCTATGGTTGTGAGCTTTGGGTCATGACCAAAAGAATGAGATCCTGGATACAAGCAGTTGAAATTAGTTTTCTCCATAGTGTGACTGGGCTCTCCCTTAGAGGTGGATGGAGGGATGGGTGTGACATATGTGCATTTCTCATGGAAACATGTTTTAGATGTCCAAAAGAAATAAAACACAACTTTAAAAGTAAAACACAACAACTAATTTAACTTTAAAGCTTTAAATATTTTTTATCTTTGCGTGTTTTTGGTGTCTGTCTAAATAGTTAATTGGCATAATGTTACCAGGTAATCAATCTGGGGGGCTAATCCGCAACTGACCAATCAATGTTCTTGATTTGTCCTTAAGTGAAATGTCCCTCCCCTGCAGGAGCAAATGTGTCTCTCTCTTTTGTCAACTTTCCAGAATTTTGCATTTGGGAGGCATAGCAGAGATGGGAATATTGCTAAAAAGACATTTTATGAAATGTTAAACATTTTTAAGTGAAACATGCAATTCAGACATGCTGGAGTCATGCATTAAATAAAATTTCCCACAACACTCCTCCCTGTACGAAATTATGTAATGAGGACAGGACGTGACATTGGAAACCATAAAGAGGAACCAAGTTAACTTCATAAGGAACTCATCAACCTTATCTGCTAAATCAGCAGAATTGGAAGAACATATACTAAATGAGCCTGTGAAAAAAGAAAATAATGCAAATAACACAATCCTCAAAAGAAACAGTTCTTGCAGGAAAGTTAGAAGATCGAAATCACAAATAGTCCTGGGACAATGATGAAGAGCATCTGACTTCTGCATTTCAGGAGCGTATGCCTTATCATCGTTCCAGTGTATGTTTCACAGACCATAAGATCATGAGATAACATCACAGTAACTCACAAAAGGGAAACCATTAATAACATAAAATAGGTGGCAGCATAGGTTCTTAGAAAACAGTCGGCAATAAGTCACATGGATAAAACAGTCTCATGGTTCATTGTTTTATAAACAGTAAACCCCTCAGATGTGACCTTATTTTTGTTAAATTAGAGTGTAGCATTTGAACTATAGACCAGAGGTCACAAATTAGCAGACCGGGGTCCAGATTAGGCCCACCTGCTGGCTATTCTGGATCCAACATGATTTTAAAGATTTATAAATTACTGCATGTTGTCCAAAGATGCTTGGCTTCCTCACACAGTCCAAAAACATGACTGTTAGGTTAATTGGTTTCTCTAAAGTCCCCTTAGGTGTGAGTGTGTGCGTGAATGCTTGTTTGTCCGTTTTTTCTCTGTGTTGCCCTGTGATGGACTGGCGACCTGTCCAGGGTGTACCCCGCTTCTCACCCATAGACAGTTGGAGATAGGCACCAGCACCCCTTGTGACCCCAGTTGGGAATAAGCGTGTCTGAAAATGGATGAATGGATGTATAACATGGATGCATAAAAACACCATTTTATTTCAGTGTGTCAGGATAATTATCATTGATGATATTTCACCTTAATATTAGCTGCCTATTGCGTGTCAGAACTGATATTTTCCTTCGTAGTTTATCTAATTAAGACGGTTCCTCTGTCCGGATACACAGTTATGTTAGTTAGCCATGGATGTCTTCTCATCTGCTAACGTGGGATGTCACGATGCTGTATACTGAAGTATAAAATGCTTCTCTACCTGTTTGTCAGGGCCACTTCGGGTGAAGTGAGCCAAGCTGGTAAGTGCTACCTTCTGTAACTCTAAGCAACTTCTCTGATTCTAGCAAGATTACAATTTCTATTAAAATCTGTTGTCATGTATCTTGGTTATTTAATATATATATAGGTTATGAAATGGTATTTAAAGAGTTTGTCCCAAGTTATCTCTTGAGAGACAGACGGTTTTCTATTTAACTTGATCACTGCTCCTCTGTGATAGCAGCCCTAAATTATGGAGTCCCCCAGGGTTCCTTCTTTGGACCTACTTTTTATATTGTAGCTGTTGCATCTTGGACAAGTTTCAAAGCAAGTTAACAACTTTAAACTCTTACAGACAACAATTATATAAAGATGTCCTTGAAAATTTAAATGATGCAAATGATTCCCTAGTCTTTAAAAAGCTGTCGAGCAGCAAATGCAAGATGGTTGGAATTTTCTTCACACCTCTTAAGATTTTGTAAATTCTCATCTATTTACATACCCAAATGGAAAAGCAAATAACTTAGGAACTGTAAGCCCACATCACATGTGTTACATTATTTGCAAGGTAACACCTTCTAATTTTTGAATATATAAATGATTTGTTTGTGGATTGATGACCCAAAATTCAGAGGCAGGGAGGCAGAGATGATTATCTTGTGGGCTTATTAAAGGAGAACAGAAAACAGAGGCAGGAAAATCCAAACACAAAAACTAAGTCCAAAACAAACTGAAAACCAGGAGTCCAAATATCCAAAAATCCCAAAAGCAAAACATGAAAACAAATTCTAAACAAACCAGTAACCATGGAGACTTCAGGGGGGGATCCAATCTAGAAGAGGTAGGCTCAGAGAGACGGAGTTGGAGGTAATAGACGAGGTTAGACGATTTATGACGAGGACCCAGCAAAGGAGAACTGAAGAGAGAGGGCTTTTTAAAGGAGACTGAGACAAAGAGGGGGCTAATGAGGAAACTGGGGAGCAGGTGTGCACAGAAATTAGAATGGGAAAGAGCTAGGGAAGAAGGATAAACATAAGAGGGCAGCAGAGAGCAAAAAATAGAAACCTGGAAGACTGGAAATAGCAACAAAAATAATAATTAAATTACTAGGACTCTAAAACAATAAGTAAAGCAAGACTAAACACTAAAAAGAAAATATAACAGAACCAAGACTGTGAAAAGAATCAAAGAACTCAATAAACTAAGAAATAACCCACTAAAACTAGAAAACAAGGAGCAAAGCAAAACTGGATACTCAAAAGAAAAACATAACAAAAACAGAAACCTGACATAAATGAAAACCGGATGAGTAAAACACAGCCCAGAGTGAAATTATTTTTTTTTTTTTATTATCAAAAATAATAGGTCTTTTTTTAACAAAAGTAATAAAGACATGTTTGAGAATAGACATGTCTCAATATATTAAATTTATGTACATCATGTCAACCACAAAGAAGACATATCCCACCTTGGAGAAAATTTTAGTCAGTCAGAAAAAATAAATAAAATAATGTTGAAAAGGTGAATGCTGGTGGCACAAAAGTAATTTCCAAGCTAAACCTAAAATATATAAACTTAAACTTGGAATATTTAATCAAGAATCGAGAAATGCAAGATGGAGCTTGATCTTAAATATAATTTACAAATCTACCAACAACTATTGTGCTCGGTTTTGTAAAAATTGATGGGTCACTTTCCACTGGACTATATGAATGCTGTCTGTTAATTTATTCTTTTTTTTATTTCTATTTATTGCTTGAAATAAATAACTTTAAAATGAAATCACTTTTCTCTACATTATTTCAACAGGCCCTGAAGAATACGTGTCATGATCCTTAAGACTCTGGTTTTGGTTTCCTTTGAGTTCCTGTTTTCCAGTATTTTTTTCTTTAGCATATTATTTATATTGTTTTTTTTTCTGTTATGCTATATCCATTCACTCCATTGTTTGTTTTCAGCTTTGACTTTAGAGTCTTGTCATATTCAAGTATTTTTAGTATTGAGAGTTTTGCATATTACCTCGGTTTGTGTTGTCTCTTGCCTATTTCATGTTTAAATGTTAAGTCTTAACTCATTGTTTTTCTCTCAGCCAGAATCTTCATTTATTCTATAATTTACACTTGGTTTCTCCTCTAATTAAGTTATTATTTCTTTAACACTCTTCACAGGATAAAACATTTTCTTCAGTTGAATAAAGATAAAACAGAAGTTTTAGTTTCTGGACCACAAGAGCATCGATTAAAAAATCAGTGTCCATCTTCTGTCTGTTTGCCTACAGACCTCTGACATGAATAGAAATGTTGGGATGATTATGAATTCAATTATGTTGCGCCATATGCCATGATCATGGTTTTTGGACTCTGGGAACCAGTGTCCATGTTTAATCTTGACAGGATGACCAGAGGAGAACACACAACTTTGGTGAACAACAGCTGGGGGACTTCTGCAGCCCCCCCGTTTCAGCCAAGGCCTCCACAGGCATAGTCACATGGCAAGTCACAGAGGTGTTACCAACAAACACCCCCCTCTGTGTGAGGACAGACAAAACCACAGAGCACACAGAATTCTTCCTCTTTTTGCCTCCTGTGCTCTTTTGCCTCCTCTCCCTTGACCATGAAGCTGGGGTCCATCTCCAGCAAGTTGGAGATCCTGCCGGAGCGGAAAGACCCAGATCTCCACAATCCTCAAAGATAAGTCAGAACCTTTTAAAACCAAACTGCTGCAAAACAGACCTTTTGTAACACATTTCTCTTGAGTTTCAGAACTTATAGAGCCAGACTGGAGAGAAGGACTGCCTTGATGAACGACTGAAACAAAGAAACCATGCTGTGTACCACTGAGGCAAATAACCCCTGGTTGCTGCACTGACTGCTGAGCTGCAGCTGGATGGAACTCAGCCTTTTCAATGGACATAGAAAAAAAGGTTTGCAGGTCTGGCATAATTAGGGACAGAACACACAATATGTCTTTTGATGATGTTCATATCAATCATATCATGTGTTTACTGATGAGGAAAGACAAAGCTAACAGGATGGACTGCATGCTACGCATGTGTGTTGAGCTGTTGCTGAAGCTTGGACAAGCTTTATTCAGTAAGAGTTAAACACTGATATACCAATAGTGTTCATGTGTTCCTCATATGCTCATTACATTTCCATTACCAAGAATGACCAAGAGTCATTTAGTAGAATCCTGATGTCTATTCGCTGCTAGCTATTTCAAAAAGGGTAAAGAATCATTTGACGAAAGGTTATTGGTTCTTGATTAAGCAAATCATTCAATAAAATATTATTTGGCCAAATAATGTTTTTATTTACCTCATGGATTTGCATTGTGAATTGGTCTGAAAACATTCCAATTTTTCTAAATGAATGAAAAGCTAATTCGATCATATCCCAAATTCTTCCAGATAAACTTTGGTTCACAAATTCAAAATCCATCTTAAACTGTAATATGGTTTTCAACCATGTTCCCCTTCCTCTTTGTACATAGTTGTTTAGTTTAGTTTAGTTGCACTAGTTTTAAATAAGAGTGTTAAACTGAAATATGTTTGACTTGGAGCTGAATGATTTTTCTTAATAAACTCTTATATTTTGAACAGAAGTTGTGGTGAATTTATTCCATGTATGTGCAGAATTACCTGTTTGACCATGATTAGAGCTCAAATCACACTTTCATTTATTGCTAGTAGGGCGTGTGTTCATAAACAATATACAACAGCCAAAATTAGATCTGATTAAATAAGATATTTTCCACCCCTACCGGGGAGGGCAATAAACATCTTAAAGTATCAACTTCTTCAAATTGTAGTAGCTGGGGTTCTTATAAAAAAGAAGAGACCAGTATATCATTCCATTTCTGAGGTTTTACACTGACTACATTTTCCTCATAGTATCGAGCTTAAAATCTCATAAACTTTTTACAAGGCATTCACTCACTATGTCCAAAAAAGCTCTAAATCATGTCACAGACTGCATCCAACTGTCCAAATCAATGTGTTTTTTTGCATTATGTTTTTTCTCCTACAATGTTTACATTTGATCACTGCTGCACTTTAAGAAATGGAAATGTCTTGAAAGCTGTACAAATTGAAATTTCGTTTTGTATATTCTCTATGTATACAAAATGACAATAAAAGTTGTCTAAGTCTAAGTCACTGGTCAGAGCACTCATTACTTCTTTGAACTTCTCCGCTGCCACAAACCAGTGGTGGCTGGTCAATAGAGGGAGCTAGGGCGCCACCCCACCCACTGGATGACCTTAAATAAGACATAAAAAAAACAAAAATTAAATTATAAAAAAATTAAGAAATATATAGATATATTTTTTAGATGTGCAAGACAAATACTTAATCTTTAATGATTAGTAAATCATCGTCGGATTGGTGACGTATTTACGCCCTAGGTTGAAAAAATCTTTGGCCATTGACTCTCATTAAAAGCTGTACATGTGCAGTAGCTCCTCTGCAGCAAAGAAATATAGGAGAGCTCGGGGCGCAGGAGAGCTGCACCCAAGTTGATAAAAACTGTTGTTACAGTCACAGTGTGGCTGATTAAGTGGTCGAATCGCTGGATTTAAGTCTATTAAAGCACACTTACTAAAAGAAGCTGGAGGGAAAATTGTTTGGACCTGATCAACCGAACATAAAAGTTAATTAGCAGACCAAAGACAAATGGAGAAGGTGCACTCTGTCTTTTTCCAGAACCTGGTTTAGTTACAAGGTTTGACTAACTGCATGCAGCAAGTCTAATGCTTTATTCTGATGCCTTGAATGCCTGCCTCCTTTTTCAAATGTCAGGATCTGTCCGAGCATGGATAAAGACAGGTAGGACTGATCGGAAGCACTTTTTAGAACAGGCAAAGAACAATCTGGAATTCCCTTGGAAAAAAAATAATTATTATACTGTACTTTTCCTAGTTGTTTGTTAATTTCCATAGTTGCTCTTAAATAAACACATTATCAGAATATAAATATTTTTATATATAGAAAAATATGATTATCCATTATTGAACTGGTACAATTTTTTAAATAGGTTTGTGAAATAAAATTGGAACATTCAAAACACAGATTTGCCTTCACAAAGCCTTAGTAGAGAAATATTTAAAACTTGTACATGGTTAAATCTTGGTTAAACCTGTACATGAAATTATGCTTTGTTTTATAAAGTGTTTTTATAATGTTTTTTGTGGTTGGCATTCATATAAATATACTACTGTTAGAACTTAGTACATGTTTGATTGGTTTTTGATACATCTGTTTTGAATGTATAGCCCCCCCTTGAGAAAAGTCACCCAGCCGCCACTGCTACAAACCATCAGTAACTTGAAGATCACCAGATTTAAATTCACAGTACTCACCATTTCAAGACTTAAAAAAGACTCGGAAGCAGCCTTCAGATTTATTGCTGCAACAATCTATGTCAATAAAATTTCCTGTACACTGTAGAACTACTGCCACCTCAAGCTATTTTCATAGAAGGTTAAAAAGTTTTTATTTTATTTTATGAACTATTGA
>JAGKQL010000006.1:552957-563537 GCA_018398635.1 Cyprinodon brontotheroides | reverse complement strand
GAAAACCTAACCATTTGTGGCAGAGTTCAAATCAGTCCTCTAGGTTTTTTTTTTATATTATGGACGAAGAACCTGTTGGTGGCGCTATCAGAAAAAGATATTTGTGCTAAGGTTTGTTTTTAATCACACAATAGGTGTAAAACCTTTTTGATCAAAGAACTGGGTCAAGTCAAAAGAAAATATGAATGTTAGCTTAAATTAATTGATAATTGGAAGACAAAGATACATTTAGTTAAACATGGTCTCATTGTAGGAGGAGGCACACTTCGTTTTTTATCGGAGAAAAAAAGAAAATAGAAACCAGTTAGATGCACTTAAGATCTGGATCACAACACCTAATCCTGTTATTAAAGCATCAAGTGTCTTTATGAAGTCAGTGTCATTATGACTCTGTTATGGATCACAGTCTTTTTGCTTTTTTGATATTACTAAAGAACCTGTTGGTGGCACTATTAGAAAAGGTATAAGATATTTGTGCATACTATTTTCCTTACGTCATTGATATAAAACTTCTTGATCAAAGAATTGAAGTTAGAACAAAAGAAAATATGACTATTAGCCTAAAGTCTATTCATAATTGTAAAATAAGAAGAGAGATTTCTAACAAAACAGGGTCTTAAGGTGGGAGGAGGCACTCTTTTGTTTTTTTGTTCTGAAAAAGGAAAAACCAGTTAGATGCACTTTACAGTAGAGCTGGATCGCCACACCTACTCCTGTTATTAAAGCATCAAGGGTCTTTATGAAGTCAGTGTCATCATGACTCTGTTATGGATCACAGTCTTTATTCTTCATCAAGGATGTAAGTACATTTTGTTTTAAAGTGTGAAACCATTTTCAGTTTGATATAAAAATGTTATGCCAATCTTTGATTTTGTCTTTAATCCAGATGCCTTAGTTCCTGTGGTCACTGTTCAGCTTGGCAAACCTTTAACTTTTACCTGTGCAAATATGGAGAAATTCACAACAACATCATGGCTTCACTGGTACAAGCAAACTTCTGGAGATACTCTAAAAATGATTGTAATGCAGAGAAAAAACCAAGATCCCACTTATAGCCCAGAATTTCCTTCTTCAAGATTCAGTTTAACATGTGATGATAAAATAAGCAACCTCACAATTCTGAGGACAGTTGGACAAGACGAGGGAATGTATCACTGTGCTCTTACAGACTGGACAGGCTCTACTTGGATGGGGACGTATTTGATGGTAAAAGGTAATTGTGAGACCTCGGTATGCAATCTTTTGAAATGTTAGAAAGAAACCAAAAAACTCCTCACATTTCAAAATACAATTGGATATAACAGCTATATTGCACAGTTTTAAATTGGATTTAATTGGATTCATTTTTAAAAAAATTCAAATTTATCTGAATCAACCAATAAACAGATTAAAAGTGTTTTACTAGTTTACACTGATCTATAGCAAAATATTATATGTGCCTCTGATGTATTCATTGTTTGTTAATTTCTTACTCCTGTTGATATGCTCTTACTATGAGAGATGAAAAAAAAGATTGATTTTTCATGCAACTCTTAATAAATGCAAATATCAAATGAATACTTGGAACAAGTGTCATTTTCACTGCTTAGAGATGTAAAAAAAACAAACAAAAAAAAACTCTCAAACATGCATTTAACAATTTTGAAATAAACAGGTGGTTTTAGTGTTTATAGATCAGGATCCTTATGTTATGTAGAGAGACCATAAGATCTCTTGTTTAAAACAAACCTTCACTTTGGATTCTGAACCCAAGAATGCTCTTCTGCCCCTACTGTGGCAGCTACCTGCTCTCTTGGAAAAAGCTAAGCCCAGAGGACACTTTTCTATCGATAGACTATAAAAAAATATTTCTTTTCCTTGTGAATTTGTCTGTTACCTTTTATATATCGAACAACTTAGTTTTAAAATATTACCTTATAATAATGATTTCAGGAACCTCAAAGAAGACATCCAGCTACACTGTTGTTCAGCAGTCAACAGCCTCAGAATCGTTGCGTCCAGAAGACTCAGAGACTCTGCAGTGTTCAGTTCTCTCTGATTCAGAGAACAATTCATGTTCAGAAGATCTTAGCATGTTCTGGTTCAAAGCTGGATCCAACAGACCCTATCCAAATATCATCTACACTGATGGTAAAAGAGCTGATAACTGTGAGAAAAGTCCAAACACCCAAAAAAAAATGTATCTATAACTTCCCCAAGAACATCAGCTCCTCTGATCCTGGGACTTACTACTGTGCTGTGGCTACATGTGGAGAAATCTTAGTAGGAAATGTAATCAGAAAGGAAAAAGGTAATGTACACACATTGATAAATATGCACAATAGTAAATGACTATTTCAAAGGCTTAGAGATACTCATGTTTCTTTTTTCTCTTTTCTAGGTCAAACACCACTTTATAAAATTCCGATTCTGCTGATCACAATAATCATTATGACCTTTTCTCTGACTGTAAACATAATTTTGATCTGTTGCCAAAGTCACGACTTAGCAGGTCAAATCATCAAAGGTAAGTGTTATTGACTGAACAATATTCAATTTTTATTCTACTTGAAATGTTGGTAATTATAGAAGAAAGTAACAACCTCTCTTCATATTTTGCATCTAAATATGAGCCATCTGACATGTGATTTTAAATAAAATTATATCAATAATACATATTGCTGTTTGTTCTAAATGTGCAGAAAGTTCCTCTGAAGAAGAGAGGAAAAAGTTCAACCAACAAAGAGATGAAATTGTAGGTACAGTAGTAATTAAAAAAAACATTACAAATGTTTTATTTCAGTAAATTTGATACTGAAGGCTTTAATTTCTATAATTTTAAATGAAATGTATTTCTTTTTACAGCCTGAGGACAGGGTCAGGTCTACTGTGCGATACATTTTCTTGAAGGAAAGACACCTAGAGGAACAAAGAAGAGGAAAGTGAAGATTAAAAAAATCAGTTTGAATGAATGTCGAGACGAAATCTGTACTTTTTCCCCAAAACAACGCCTTTCTCCTTGACTTATCGAAGCTTTGTTTTTTTTTGCTTTTTTTTATTTATTTTTTTTTTTTACAAATTGTTAATTTTAGAAAAATAATGTTATATATGTCACAGGCTGTAGCAACCAAGCCTATCCAGTGCTGTTTTCAGTTATTTACAGATCCTGAAAGTAAGCTTTCTAATGAGATGAAACTTGAAAATTGAATAAGACATGTATATTTCAATGCTGGAACTCTACAAAGAGCATTAAGTTTAAAAGCCAGACCATGAAAATTTAAACACTATAATTTAAAACAATGAAAAATCAAACATACAAAAGTTGAACAAAGAAAATGTACACTTTGAAATTTTAAACAACAAAAATAAACAGACAATTTCACTGACTCTGAAAGGTTAAAATTATGAGGGGGGGGGCTGGAGTAACATTTTTCAGTGTGATCACTCAACAAATGTGAATAACTGACACAAAGACAACAGATAACACGAATACACTAAGAGTATACAAATAAAATGAGAACACATGAACAAAAGAAAGAATACATGAATAATGATCTGGCCCCGATAGTTGGGCTGAACCATATATATAGCAGAGGGAGAGGATGGATAAGATAGATGGTAATTTGAGAACTGGGAGGGAACAGCAGGTTAATCAGAGTAATCAGATCAACTACCGCAGTGGCGATCATGACACACTTAGTTTGCACATATCTGCAGAAAAAAGTGAGCGAGGCAGGAAAAATTACACTTCCTCCTGTCTTTTAAGTATCACAGAGTGCAAATTGCTGTGTAAATATGCTTCTGAGGTGATGCCACCTGAGGTCCGTTTTACAAAGCGGGTTTACTAAAAAGTTTTCTAAACCCGGAATATTGGAAACTTTGAGTTTTTCTACTTTACAAAGAGAATTTCCTTAACCCCTGTTTCAGTCACCATATGAACATTCTCCACAAAGCTAACCTGGTTGGCAGGGGCGGATTTAGGAAATTTGGGGCCCTAGGCAATTACAGGCATGGGACCTTCTGAATTGAGAAGACAACACATAAAACAGACCCATTATACAGATACAGAAATTCTAATAGAACAGACGTACATTATTTGTTATACATTTTGTCCCTGGCTAAACCCATTCTCATTTAGTTGATATAGCTTCTTCCTGTGCAAATACCACAGTCTTTTTTTTCACTGTAGACAAGCCATGATTTGCTTATCTGTTCTCGGTTTTTTTATTAGAATAAAATAATAGCTGGAAACAACTCTGCGCCCATCTTTATTTCTTGGAAAGATCCTGTCCTTAACCTGGTGTGGTCTTTTCTGTAGTAGCAGTGTGCATGATCAGACAGCTGCTTTGGCCAGAGTGCTGGATTATCTTTGAGAAGTACACTGCTTACTGTCTGAGTGGAGGATGCTGGATTCTTGCAGTCTGGTGGAACTTCAAGCTCAGTGGAAACCTTGTACCCCCAAAATGACAATTTAAAGTTATTGTGGAGAATTTTCACAAATTTATTGAAAGACCTGCCCTCTCCACTTAAAAAAAATACACCTGCGAGAGCATGCACGAGCCCAACTTTTAAACAGAACGCTCTGTTTAAAAGTTGCTGTTCTCATAGCTCATACAAGCTTATTGTGCCCAAACATCCACCTAAATCCATCAATCACTATATAGAGCAGGCACTATACTGTATAGTGAACTCAGTCAACTTACCTTTTCAGAAAGACCACTGCGTGGTGTCTGCACAATCTTTATTAGTTGCTGCTGTCAGGTAGAGGCAGCCTGTGGTGACAGCGTGCCGCTGTGACCCCATAATGCTTTGTAAAAAGAGAGCCCTGCGCACAAAGCTGTTAGGGTCCTGTTTGTGGGGTTTGTTTGTGTTTTCTTTTTGTTTCTTCTTCCACCACTAAATGGTGCCCCTTCCCCGTCGCTGGGCCTCCTCTCACACCTGCAGCGCGTTGGGTCATCACCAGAGGAGTATTTGAGCAGCGGACTGTCACCACCTCGACGCCAGAGTGTTTGCCAGTATAGTGGTACTCTAGTCAAACTGAGCTTCCCAACCATTGTGCCTATGTCTCCTCTGAGTCTAAGTTTGCTCTTTTCGTCCTTTGTGTTCCTCTCTGGTAGGATAACCCTCCTAATCCGCTGGATAAGCCGGGTCCTTCTTTCCCCTTGGAAGGAAATATTTGTGTCTCTCTGGGCAAGGGGTAAACTTTACCTGATCCGCTCAAGCCCAAGTCTGGAAAACCCGGTGACAGCCTCACTCCATTGTTCCTTCTGGGACCCAACGCTAGTCTGCCTGTCCGCCCTCCAACGAGTTCAACCACCTCCCGCCATACACCCCACAAACCGGGACCCAGGGAGAAACCAAGAACCCCCATTATTGTTTCCGGTTACAGTTCACCTGACCGCAAGATTATCCCCTGCAGAGATTCCCCATCTGTTGGTCTCTCTGAGAACCTCTTTAGTTGTCTTCCCCTAGAGCTGAGATAACGCAGACAGGTCGCTCTAGGACCTCTTTAGTTTAGTCTTTGCCCCGTTGTGAATCCCCTAGTTTAGCCTCTCTGAGTTTCTTGTCTTTTGTCTCTCTGGTTACCTTACAGTCAACAAACTGGTTATCTTTACACTTCCTGGAGTGGTGTTCTTCATGTTGGCAAACCTTTAGGATCCCATCTTTACAGAACACTCTGGCCATAACGAGTCCACTGCAGAAGCCATTCTGCAGTGTTCTGCATGTGGGCAAACCTTTAGGATCCCATCATGACAAAAGCATTCTGGGATACATCTGCTTCTTCTGAGGCCTCTCTTTTCTTCTCATACACTTCGTAGACCCTTTTTCTCTTACAACTCATTTTCAAAGTACCACGGTGAGAAATGTGAGCTTCAATGACTGTCTGAAACTGTAAGTCCCCACACATATATGCCTGAAAGGGAGCATGCGCAAAAAAAAAAGGCTAATGGGATAAGCACAAAAGGACGGCCTTGTGCAAACATATCACCAGAAGGATTGACAATTAGGAGGAGCTCTTATTTAGATGATCCACCCAGAAACCAAAGATTGTCCTATATGCTTTTAATGTATAAACTTTGCAATAAACTGAACAACTTGTGATGGGTGACTTATTAAGCCAGAACTCTTTAAAAAAAAATCATCTTCGGCTGGAAAATGAATTATGACAAAACAAGAATAAGATGAATGTCACAGGAAAGACCAGTGATGCTACAAATATGGCAATTGCTTAAACTACTGAAAAGAAAAAAATGTATTCATTTATAATTAACTCTTCCCTTATCATCCACAGCTGTACACAATAACACACATTAAAGCAATGTTAATACAAAGCTGCAATGCACAGAAGTTGGTAATAACTTTCTAATGTTTTTCAAATGTATAACTTAACTATTGAAGGACTAAAAGACCAAAATGACCTGCTGAAACTACCTATAAAACCTATGGGTGATTTTAAAAAGGACACCCAAAAGCCTGAGGTTTTCCAGAAATTCAACATGGGAAAAAAACAACAAAAAAAACAACAAAAACATTAATAATTGATTTCTGTTCATTTGTAGCAAATACAAACAAAATTCAAAACATAATTTCAAAATGACCCATCTTCAATAAGGTAAATAAATACTTATCAATTAGGGTGACGTCTTCTTCTATGGTTTAATTCTCACTAGTTGTTCATCTCCACACGTCGGATCCCCCCAAAAGTTATCAAAGTGGACACTGAGTTTGCTGCCGATTTTGGGCTGCTTTTGGTGCTAGCCACTGCTGCAATGAAGAAGCCGAAAACCATTCACTTTCGGTAACTTTGAAAGCAGCTTTCTACTTTCCTCCATCTTTCTCCCCTTTTCAGCAGAGCTAAGGTAGCTTCTTTTCATCTTTCTTTTCTCTTCTTCTCTTCTCTGCTCATCTCGTCATGTGTTTGGACCTTTCTGCACATTCACAGAAAATAGATTAATCCAGTGTGATGGACAGTGAAGCTGGGGTCCCAAGACACACTTGATATCATAAGCACTCTGATGACATTTTAGTGAAAGGATTTTTATCAAAAACATAATTAATGTGCACAAATAAGTAATTGCATGTTGTTGCATAATTCTATAAACCATACATGTAAAAGGTGTTTTATTGGGCCCTAGGCAATTACCTAGTTTTGCGTAATGGTAAATGCGCCCCTGATGTTTATATTTTAATATACAATGTGATTAAATACATCATAAAGACATCATAAAGACAGCTATAATAGAAATGGGCACATTCTCTTGTAAAAATGTAACAATCCAAAATCGATGATGATGAAAAGGAAGTTGGTGGGATTATTCAGTATGTTTTGACATGATGACTTAAATAGTGGTAGGTACCTAAGCATTATCTAATTAATGGCTGTAAAACGACCATAAGTCTAATATGGACTTGTTGGGATCCAGAGGTCTGCCCTCCAGATGGCGACGTGGATCCCTTTCTGAGGGGTTCTGCTGTCGGTTGGGATCCAGAGGCTTGCCCACCAGAGGGCGCCGTGGATCTTCTCCTGAGAGCTGGTGCTCATTAGAAGCAGCTGATCCCCATCTGCTGATTAAAGAGCTCTCCCTATATAAGCTGAGTGAGAGCTTCCCTCTGAGCCGGATTGTTGTCCTTTCCATGGTAGCAAGCCTGAGCCACCCTGCCTGTTAGAAACCTGTTAACCTGTACCAGAACCTAACCTGCTCTGTCCTCTCTGCCTCCAGGGCAGAACCCTGTGTTTTCCAATAAATATTGGACTTTTAACCTGCCTCTGTGTCCGTGAGTTCTGCATCTGGGCTAGTAAACCTGCCACATCATGACAGAACAATCCGGCCAACAGACTAGCCCAGCAGACTCACTGGAGACATCCCTGAAGATGTTTGAGGGGGTGTTTGCAGAACCTACCTGGATGGCTTCGCACAGTTGGAATATTATGAAGTTGGAGTGGGTCTTGCAGGATTATCTGCGCCTGCTAAGGACCCAAAACTCGTCCCTGTTCTTGGGGACTCCAGAGTGAGTCCTGAATCGTCTAGTGTCTGCTGTGAGCGTTGAAGGATCCCTGAGCTGGGTCTGAGGCGTCTGGAGACCCCTGAGCCCGCACTCTGAGCCGTCATGAGACCCTTCAGTCGCTCTACAGGCCGTCTGGGGAGACCCTGAGCCGCTCTGAGCCGTCTGGAGACCCCTGAGCCAGCTCTGGAGCAAGGTCTGGAGACCCCTCTGAGCCCAGCTCTGAGCCATCATCTGGAACCCCTGAGCCAGCTCACCCGCCGTCCATGGACCTTTAAGCACTCTTCATCCCGGTACGTGGAGCCGCGGTCGGTGGCCTCCTCTGTTTCCTGATCCGGGCGCATGTCCCGGCGACGACCTCCTTTGTTCCTGTGGAGCCACAATCCGGTGGTCTCCCTCTGCTCTCCTGGTTGGAGCCACAGTCGGTGGTTTCACTCTGTTCCTGGTGTGGAGCCACGGTCGGTGGTTTCCTCTGTTCCTGATGTTGGAGCCACAATCGGTGTGGTTTCTGTTCCTGATGTTGGAGCCACAATCGGTGGTCTCTCTGCTCCTGATCACCGGAACGCAATCGGTGACTTCCGGTGCTCCTGATTCGAGCCACAGTCGGTGGCTTCCGGTGTTCCTGATGCGCGAGCCGCAATGCGGCACTCCTCAGTTCCTGATGCTGAGCGCAATCGGCGGCCTCCCTCAGTTCCTGATGCGAACCGCAATGCGGTGGCCTCCTCCAGTTCCTGATCAGCGGAGCCGCCAATCAGCCGGCCTCCTCCTCAGTTCCGCGATCCGAGCCACAGTGGGTGGCCCTGTCTGAAACCTGTTGCTGAGGTGCAGAAGCGGAGGCGGCGTCCTCCTGGGAGGTTGCCTGCAGAAGCGGGCGGCGCCCTCACGGAGCTTCCTGCAGAAGCAGAGGCGGCGTCCTCCTCGGAGCTTCCTGCAGAAGCAGAGACAGCGTCCTCCTCGGAGCTTCCTGCAGAAGCTGGGATGGCGTCCTCCTCCGGGGTCCCTGAAGCTTCTGAGACTCCGGCCCCCAGAGTGTCTGCCTCTGCTCCGGTCCTGCGGCCGCCTCCCTCGGGCGTCTGCCCTGCGGCGGTCCCACGGCCGCCACCTGAGACTTTATCTTTCCGCCCCACGGCCCCACGGCCGCCTCCTGAGACTTTCCCTTGTCCTGCGCCCACAACCCTGGGTGGGTTGTTTTGAGTTTCGGACCCTGTTCTGTTTCTGTGCCTGACCCTTCTTGCCTGATTCCCCCTCCGCCCGCCCTGGGTGGGTTGTTTTTTGTTTTTGGGTTTTGTTTTGGGTGTCTGGTATCCCGCCTCTTGAGGGTACTGTTGGGATCCTTAGAGGCTTGCCACCAGAGGCGCCGTGGATCTTCTCCCTGAGAGCTGGTGCTCATTAGAAGCAGCTGATCCCCATCTGCTGATTAAAGAGCTCTCCCTATATAAGCTCAGTGAGAGCTTCCCTCTGAGCCGGATTGTTGTCCTTTCCATGGTAGCAAGCCTGAGCCACCCTGCCTGTTAGAAACCTGTTAACCTGTACCAGAACCTAGCCTGCTCTGTCCTCTCTGCCTCCAGGGCAGAACCCTGTGTTTTCCAATAAATATTGGACTTTTAACCTGCCTCTGTGTCCGTGAGTTCTGCATCTGGGCAAGTAAACCTGCCACATCATGACAGGACTCCAGAGATCCAGAAACTCCAGTTAGGCTGCATGAGCTCTTTGGGTAACATTACAGAGACCAGCTCCAACAGTATTATGTAATAATAATATATGAACTAACACACAGCTTGGAGAATACCAGGCTATAATTATAGCAGGACATGTGGTACTAAGATTCTGGACCCACCAGCTGACTAAATGGTGATGACTTTTATGCCATACTTTTCAAAAAACAACAGAAATAAAGGAGAAAGAGGAGAGAGGGAGAAAGGCGTGCAATACTTGACCCAGTTTTTCAAGAAAGCTTTGTTACATGAATAGTTAAAATTAACAATAGATTATTAGCATGTTGAGTAAAATAAGCTTGCTATCATTTGGCTACAACTACTACGTTAATCCATTTTATGAGCCTTTTGTGTGTCTGTAACAAACACAAAGGCCAAACAAGGTTCACAGTGCTGAGAATTTACCTTTACAAATCAGACCGGGCAACATCAAAATGCCAAATTCCTCAAAGGGTTAATATCGGCTAAATGGTTGTAAATGTTTAGCATGATTTTTATGTTAAATAACTGCCTTTGTCCCTCTCTTCAACCCTCACCCCTCTCCATATTTTTTCAGATTATGTCTCTCACAGTGGACATGCACCTACAATGACAATTTATTTATTTATTTATTTTTTATTTTAATTTTTTTTTACAATGACAATTTTAGACCACTTTATTATTTCTAAGTGGGAGAACTTGCAAAATAGCAGGGTGCTGAAATATTTATTTTTTCTCAATGTAAATAAAGTTCGGTTCCTTACTTAGTTGCCTGAATAAGATCAATCACACAATAGGTGTAAAACCTCCTTCATGAAAGAATTGGGTCAGGTCAAAAGAAAACATGAATGTACAGGTAAGCCTTAAATTCATTCATAGTTGCAAGACAAAGAGAAAGAGCAG
>JAGKQL010000006.1:497560-542957 GCA_018398635.1 Cyprinodon brontotheroides | reverse complement strand
CCTGGGACTTACTACTGTGCTGTGGCTACATGTGGAGAAATCTTATTTGGAAATGCAATCAAAGAGCAAGGAGGTAATATACACACATTGAGAAATATGCGCAATAATAAGTGATTATTTCAAATGCTTGGAGATACTCATGTTTCTTTTTTCTAGGTCAAAAATTATGGTACAAAAATACGATTTTGCTCATAACAATAACCCTTTTGGCCATTTCTGTGATCGTACATATAATTTTGATCTTCTATCGAACTCAAGCCTTTCCATGTCAAATAGTTAAAGGTAAGTATTATTAACCGAACAATATTAATTTTGTATTCTACTTAAAACTCAAGATCTATAGAAGAAAGTAACAACCTGAGTTTATGTTACCCTTTAGATATTAGCCATCTGACATGTGAGAGATCATTGAAATGAAATGTTATCATTAATTCCTGTTGCTGTTTGTTTGATAGAAAGCCCCTCAGAAGTAGAACGCAACAACTCAACCAAACAAAGAGATGAAATTGTAGGTACTGATAAAGAAATCACAAAACTATTATTTGAGTAAATTTGCTTGAATTTTGCTTGAATTTCTACAAAAGTTAATCAAATACATTTCTATGCACAGCTTGATAAAGGACAGGATCTGAGTTACTCTGCATTACATTTTTCTGGAGGGAAAATACCTAGAGGAACCAAGAAGAGGGAACTGAAGACAGAAGAAATGGTGTATTCAGAAGTCAGACCATCAGGTTAAATGGATGTCGAGATGAAACCATTAATTTTTCCAAATACTTAAAGTAGTCTTCCCAACTTTTTTCCCTTTTTTAGAGAAATAATTTTACATACACTGTATGTCAGAGGTCATTGCAAGACCAGAACCATGTCTCTTCAGGGCCATTTACAGTTATTAATAGATCCTGAAAGAATGGAGTCTAAGCTTTCAAATAATGTCAAACTTATGAACACTGAAAAATATATTACTATTTGAATGTTGGCATTCAATTCATTCAGGGACCAAAGGAAATTTGACTGGGGGTTGAATATGGCTGGAGATAAACTCACGTTTGAGGGGGCTGTTGTCAATCCTTGAATCCAGCTTCTAGGGGAATTAATCCAGAGGAGACGGAACTCGTTGGAGAGGGACAGGCAGACATACGCTTGGACCCAGAGGAGTAAAGGAGCCGGACTGTCACTTGGTTTCTCCCATGAGAACTTGAGCTGATCTTGTGGAGGTTTACCACCGCTCAGTGTGTACTCAGTAATCCTTCCCAGGGGAGAAGGTCCAGGTTATCCAGTTACACAGGAAAGGGCTTCTTTGCCGAAGAGCAAAGACAAAAACAAGAATAACTCAGAGAAAGCAAAGTTAGGGTCTCAGGCTCTGGCTAGAGTACTCAGACTGGCTAGTAGTGACAGGCCGCTGCTCAAATACTCCTCCAGCAATGATCCAACGAGCCGCAGGTGTGCAGGGAGGCCCAACGAGGAACAGGGTACCACCTGGTGGTGGAGAGAGGAAAACATAAAAACAACCCACACAAACTGGTTCCTAACACATCTGAAGCCACCTGTGTAGCAAAAGTTGCTAATTTTAGTACATTTGCATACCATACCTCCCTCCGATGTACTTTCAAAGAGAAGCTTCATGTCAACAAAATGCACTACTTTTCTATGTAAAGGTAATTTACAGCAATTTATTGCAAAATTTGTGTGACATATGTGCGTTTCACAGACAGGAATTTTTTTAGATGTTCAAAAAATTTTTACCACAAAATTAAAAGCAAGACATTCAAACTTATCAACAAACTTTACCACTTAAAGTGTTTTACCTTTGGATGTTTTTGTAGTCTGCAACTTGCATCATTATTGCAATTTAATCTAAAATTAACATTAATTTAACATCGGTTAAGTTTTTAATTGACATAATGTAACCTGTCAATCTATTCTGGACTTTTGTCAGCAACTGACCATCCGGTGATCACGATTTGTCCTTTAGTGAAATGTCCCTCCCCTGCAGGAGCAATTGTGTCTCTCTCTTTTGTCAACGTTTCATGATTTTGCATTTGAAAGGAATAGCAGACATGGGAATTTTATGAAATGCTCAATATTTAAAAAAAAAAAATGCAATTCAGACATGCTTATACCTTGAAGTATGTACTGGGTAGAACACAGTTCAGTTTATTTCCAAAACCGAAAATGGAGTCTTAAAGAGTATACAGATAATTCTTTGTTATTTTGCCATAATTGTTTGCTTATTTCAGCTTGGAAAAAGCCTGCTTTCCCTGACTGACAACAAACATGTGAAAATAAATGTCATCAAGGACAATATGCTGCTATGGGTTGCAAATGAGACACAGCCATTCATGTGGTAATAACATGCTTAAGTTTTTCCCCCTTTTACTTATATACTACTTTATCTTCCACTATTCACAACTTGAAATGACATCTGTGTCCTTTATTATTCTTCCTCTATCTGTGCAAAGAGTGAAGTTTAGTTTGAATTGTTTTTGTTACTTCTTTGAAATTACTTTAATTATCTGATACATCATTAAAATACATGATTTTGTAAGAAAAAATGCTGCCCATTGTTTTTTATTGTGTCACATTTACCTATATTTTATAAAACCCCATCCCCACATCCATCCCCCAGAGCAAAATAAACATACTCGCTACTTAAATAAATGGCTCATAAATACAAATTGCCCCCAAAATAATGGCTTGAAATTGAAAATAGTCAGTCAAAAAATGTAACAAATACATGCAATATCTCCAAGGTAAGGAAAATCCTCTCACACGATGATTTGGAGAGAATCATCCATGCTTTCATTTCTTCAAGACTGGATTACTGTAACAGCCTGTTTACCTGTCTGAGCAAGAAGGAGCTGGGTCGCTTACAAATTGTCCAGAACTCTGCTGCAAGACTCCTGACCCGTAAAAATAGGACAGCCCATGTTAATCCTCTCCTGCAGTCCCTACATTGGCTTCCTGTTGCTTCCAGGATACATTTTAAAATCCTGGTTCTTACCTTCAGGGCCCTCCATGGACAGGCGCCTGGCTGCGTATGACAGGTCTGATCCAGCCTCTGTATACGCCGTATACGTCGGTCCGTAGCCTAAGGTCTTCAGGTCAAAACCTGCTTATGGTTCCTCGGACCCGTTTTAAAACCCGAGGAGACCGTCCTTTAAAGCGGTGGCACCCCATCTCTGAAATGAACTCCCCCTGTCCCTCCGCTCTCTGGACCCGGTGGATATCTTTAAAAAGCAGCTAAAAACACACCTGTTTTCACTAGCCTTCCAAAGCACATAGCGTATTGTTTTACTCACTTTATTTATTTTAGCTTTTATTGCATTTTATCTGTTTTTACTTGTGTTGTTTTTATGTTGCCATGTGAAGCACTTTGTGACTTCGCCTGTGAAAAGTGCTATACAAATAAAAGTTTACTTACTTACTTACTTACTATACACATACAGAAATTTTACACAAATGAGTAATTAAGCCAGTCATCAGTGCCAAGACCGTGACACACGAATGGGATTTTTGCTACTGCGTTGGTTAATTTCCTTGATGAAAGTAGTGATATCTTTGAAAAAGGTCCACTGAACTTGAATTCTCGTGTCTGTGAAGTGAACAGTTTGTACTTTGATAGTTATAACTATTCCTACCAATATTTTTCATTCTTTTTTCGCTTAAGTGATCTACTATATTCAAGTGAAAAATTACTTATATATATTACTCGAATACCAACATTTCCACATTCATACCAGGTATAAAAAGGTACGTTGATAAATACATTTTTAATTTAATTAATTTGCAAATAAATCTGAAATACTATATCTAATATAAATGGGAATTGTCTACCTAAACCTCTGCAAACTTTTGCTGCTTTAAAACTATTAAGGGACAGTTGCATATTTATGTGGTTTAATTTAGTCCAAGTGAACTATTATCACAGTTTCAAGTAATCCAACTATAAGATGGATAAACTTTAATCTTGACAGGAATTATTCATACCAGTATGTGTGTATTTATGTAATGAGAAAAGTTTTGCCTAATGTGATGGATATTCCATATTAAGATGTGCATATTCATAATGCATCTCCTACTGGTAAGGATGATAAAAAAAAGATTTACTGACTCTGAAATATTAAAATTGTGGAAGTTCTTTCAGAGGAATCCAGCATTCTTTGTTTCACTTCTGTTTAATGCTATACCCCTTATATCCACCCAGCAAGACATGAGGTAAAGGTTTACTCATCATTAGGATCATGATGAGGAGCAGAGAGTTGAGAGATTTTCATCTGAGCCCTAGTCTGTCAGCTTCTAGGTGGATTTGCATTGTGAGGTTAAAATATCTGGTCCTTTAATTTAGTCAAATAGAAAGTACTTAATCTTAAGTAGTTAACCACATTAAAAGTCTCTTTGATCTCATTGAGTCTCATTGCTTAGTAAAGATCTTGGTAAAGATTGCTATACCGACTCCAATGTTCAAAGGAGACCAACCAAATGTAGTAAAATGTTCTTAAGCGAAATTTAAATCTAGAAGACTCTTATCAGCTTCACCTGAACCACCTTCGATGTCCCTCGTTCATTTTCAGCCAATAAACGTTGAGACCACACCTCTTCTGAAGCGAATAATCTTTTGAGATGCTCATGATTTTGCTCCTGCCCTAGCTTCTCTCCCACATGCAAGCAAACTTTCACCAACCTCCACCCCATCTCCTCCCTCCCTCACTCTATTCTCAGTCCCACTCCTCCTCTGGCTTATTACACTACCAGTTTTAGAACCCTGGGGAAAGACTACTTTAATGATTTTCCTAGGTGACTCATTCAAGCATATGTCAATTCTCAGCATCAAAGTTGACTTATGATCTCTCTGACTGTGTGATACGGTTGGGTGGTCTGATTGGAGTGCCTTAGGGGGGCACATGTTTTTGTTTCTTGCTGTATAAATAAACTGAAATGAATTGAATAAAACATTCCTAATTGCAGGATTCCCTATGTGAGTCTGTCCAGGTTTAATTGTTGGTATTGTTATTGCTATGTTTTCTAGTAATTCCTTTGCTTAAGATTTTAGAACCAGAAACCAGAAGCCCTTCCTCCTCCTGAGTGTCAGTTAGTAGTACCCTGGAGACATTTGACACTGGTGGGGAACAATTCAAACCCCATTGTGTGATGCACTAATTTCTGAGCTGTTTATACGGTGATGATGCGCTGATTGCAATACTGTTTATGTGCCAATGGAGATGCTGTTGAATTACTGATAAAGTGCTAAATATAAGTCCCTGCAAAAGGCTTAAAGAGTGTGTGGAAAAGCCTAGCCTGCAAAGGTGTAGAGAGGGTGCCGACTGCACATACCTTGCAAAAGGCGAAGGGATGGTGTGGACCGGCCGTTCCTAGAGAGAGAGGTGCTGACCAGCCAAGCTTGAAAAGATGTGTAAAGTTGAGAGACATAGACATAGAGAGGATGCCGATTGGCCATGCCCTGCAAAAGTCAAAGAGATGGTGCCGACCGGCTGTTAGAGGGTATGGTCTGATCATGCCTGCAAAGGGGGTAGAGATTGTGTGGACTGAGGGCCTGCTAAGGCATGAAGAAATAAGCAGGAGATAAGTAAGCTATCTTAAGTACAGGAAGTGAGGAGATGGGGAAGACTTACCACCACCAATCAGTTCCTGAATGTGCTTACTTCAAGGTTAAGAGAGCGTTGAGCCACTTAATAAAGAGAAGAGATCAGCACTGGCAAGTTTTAGAGGTGATGTTGTAAAAATAACTTGGGTGCAGCTGACGTGCTGCCCCTATTCTAAATGAATGACCCTGAAGAATGTGTATGGGGAAGATTGCAAGGGTTACGATTAATCTGAGTGTTTAAGGAAACTTGAAGAGGACAGTGAGGGGGCATAGGGCCATTTATATCGGTGACTGAGATGATGCATGCACCTTTTCCCTGAAATGTTAGGGACAGAATCAGAATCAGAAATATTATAATAATCCCAGAGGGAAATTACTTAAAAATTGTTGACAAGCAGATCAAAAATAATAATACTTTAACTATTAATCTCACATTGGAGAAATTCATCTCCGCATTTGACCCATCCCCTTGGGAAGCAGTGGGCTGCCATCATGGGATGCCCGGAATAGCAGTGTGGAGTGAAGGGTTTTGCTCAGGGACCCAGAGCGGCAGTCCATGGGAGTTGGGCTTGCACTTCTGGATTCCAAGCTCAATACCCTAACAACCAGGCTGCACTCCCCCTCTACTGAATGATTTAATGTAATGTTGAATCTCTGAGAGATGGAAGGGGGGCAGGAAATTGTAACTGCTTCCAAAGGAAATACACCCCAGAGCCTGGGGATAAGGTTCATCTGCATGAACAGAATGGGTTCAGGGAGTGAACAACCTCATTGTAAAAGTTTCATCCCATTTGAAAACTAGCAGGCCTAAATGACTATTAAGAATGGTAGCCCTCATCTAAAGTAACTAGACTGCTCAGACAGGGAACAGAGCTCATCAGTTCACAGATACTGCCCAGTGTGAGTACTGAGCTAACAATGCCCTGCATGATAGGCCGCATGCAGAGATCCTCACCTGCCATGGTGTGTTGCCGTGTGACTTAGACTTAGGCTACGTTCACACTGCAGGCCTTAATGCTGTATACAAAACGTGTGTATAAAAACAAAATTTCGATACATACAGCTCTTCAACAGTGAATGAGCAGCTTAGCAGTTAACTACATATTCATTTCCATGTATAAAGTGCAGCAGTGATCAAAATGGAGAATGCCAAAAGATTGCCAATTGCCAAAGATGTAATGGCAATTAGTATTAGTTGCGATGATGCCCAGCGATAATCTGCCATGCAATGGTAACGATTGAGATGATAGTTAAAAGTGGAGATTATATATGATGAGCACTCCATCATTGAAGAACAGATAACAAATACTCAGGTCATGAGATATTTTGCTGAGGCAGTCTGTTCTTGCCTCTGGTATTAAAGTCATATATACAGTATAAAAGTCGAAAACTATGGCTGAAACTAAAGAAGACTAAACTGAAACTGAAGCATTTCAAAAAGAATAAACTAACCAGAAAATAGTCATATATTTAAAACTATGGATTAAACTGAAAATCTGAGATCAAAACTAAATGCAAATAATGGAGATGTGGAAATCATTTAACCTTAAAATAGCTTAATATGATGCCTAATTGTCACTTAAGAGAAAACACTGAAATGACGGTACAATCAAAGTTTCAAAATGAAACCAATCATGACTCACGGCGTAGATTAAACAGTGAATTAATAAACTTGGATGCGAATAAATGAACTTTGAGAGTGGCACATGATCAATGTGAGTATTCCAGGTTCATGAGCTAAACCTCTGATCTTCTCCACTGCTACAAACTATCAAGACCTATAGGATCACCAGAGTCATGCTTGCTCACCATTCAGAGACTCAGAAGACAAAACATGGTGAAGCAGCCTTCAGTCTGTATGCTCCAAAAATTAAGCTTCCTTTACACTGTGGAACTGCTGCCACCATGAGATCCTTCTATACATATAGGTTAAACAAACTTTTAATTTTTATTTTATATTGCTTTTGAAAATATTTTAATTTAAAATGCTTATTTGTTATTTGCCTTTATGCTTCATCTTCAAAAATCCGGTAAGGACTTCTGTGTATTTTGTATGCTTTGTATAAACATTTTACTTTTTGGCAGAAAAGTGCTATATAAATAAAGCCTTGCCTTTGTCCTTAGAGAAAATTAGCTCTTGTAATCTTCAGCTGCTTATTGTGCAGAAACATAAACATTTGGGGTAGAATTTGAATCAGTCTACAATAATTTTTAATATTACTAAAGAACCTGTTGGTGGCACTATTAGAAAAGATATTTGTGCGTAATATTTTCCTTACGCCATTGATGTAAAACTTCTTGATCAAAGAATTGAAGTCAGGACAAAAGAAAACATGAATATTAGCCTAAAGTCGATTGATAATTGTAAGATAAAAAGAAAGATATCTTACAAAACAGGGTCTTAAGGTGGGAGGAGGCAATCTTTTTTTTCTGAAAAATGAAAAACCAGTTAGATGCACTTTAGAGCTGGATTGCCACACCTACTCCTGTTAGTAAAGCATCAAGGGTCTTTATGAAGTCAGTGTCATCATGACTCTGTTATGGATCACAGTCTTTATGCTTTTTTGATATTACTAAAGAACCTGTTGGTGGCACTATGAGAAAAGATATTTGTGCGTAATATTTTCCTTTGATATAAACCTTCTTGATCAAAGAATTGAAGTCAGGACAAAAGAAAACATGACTATTAGCCTAAAGTCTATTGATAATTGTAAGATAAGAAGAAATATTTCTAACAAAACAGGATCATGGCTTCATTGGTACAAGCAAACTTCTGGAGATACTCTGAAAATGATTTTAATGCAGAGAAAAAACCAAGATCCCACCTATAGCCCAGAATTTCCTTCTTCAAGATTCAATTTAACATGTAATGATAAAATAAGCAACCTCACAATTCTGAGGACAGTTGAACAAGACGAGGGAATATATCACTGTGCTCTTATAGACTGGACAGAGTCTACTTGGATGGGGACGTATTTGATGGTAAAAGGTAATTATGAGACCTCAATATGTAATCTTTTGAAATGTTTGTTACTACAATTGACAGAAAAATAAATAGCAGATGTTAAATGATAAATGAATATTACACCTATTGCAGGGTTCTAATTATATAGAAAATAATTCTAAAAAATATGTCACATTTATCTAAGTCAGTCAAGTAGAAATAAGATTAAAAGTGTCTTACCATTTTAAACTGATCTTTGGTAATAGATTATTAGTGTCTGCCTTTTTTTTTTTTACTCTTCCATTCCTGTTGAAAAGAAAGCTTAATATCAAATACAAATCTGAATAAATGCAAATAGGGAATTTGTATTTGTGAAAAAAAAAAAAACTATTATCACTGCTTCAGTCTCAGAGTTGTTAACAAAAAACACTCAGACATCCATTGACACTTTGGAAAGAGGCAACCAAGTGGTTATATTTGTTTATAGCAGGATTTCTACATTCTGTAGAGTAATCTATGGTTCAAAACTTAAACCTTCACGCTGGGTCCTGAACTCCTTAATGCTCTTCAGGCGCTACTGTGACAGCCCCCTGCTCTATTGGGGACAGGCAAGGCACAGAGGACAGTTTCACAAATATTTCCTTACCTTGTGAAATTACTTTTAACATATCAGACATCTTAGTTTTAAAATATAACCTTATAATAATTATTTCAGGAAACTCAAAGAAGACATCCAGCTACACTGTTGTTCAGCAGTCAACAGCCTCAGAGTCGTCGCGTCGAGAAGACTCAGAGACTCTGCAGTGTTCAGTATAAGGTCAGAGAACAATTCATGTTCAGAAGATCTCAGCATGTTCTGGTTCAAAGCTGGATCCAACAGATCCTATCCAAATATCATCTACACTGATGGTAAAAGAGCTGATAACTGTGAGAAAAGTCCAAACACCCAAACAAAATGTATCTATAACTTCCCCAAGAACATCAGCTCCTCTGATCCTGGGACTTACTACTGTGCTGTGGCTACATGTGGAGAAATCTTATTAGGAAATGCAATCAGAAAGGAAGGAGGTAATATAAACACACGTTGAGAAATATGCACAATAATAAATAAGCTAGGGAATGAACATATTTCTTTTTATCCCTTTTTCAGGTGAAACACCATGTTATGGAAATATGATTCTGCTGATCACAATAATCTTTTTGACCATTTCTTTGATTGTACATATCTTTTTGATTTGTTACCGAACTCAATCCTTTGGATGTAAAATATTCAAAGGTAAGTGTTATTAACTGAGCAATATTACTTATGTATTCTACTTAAAGTTGTAAAATGTGTGCATCAACATCAGCCATCTGACATAGATCATTACAAATAAATTGTTATTAATAATACATATTTCCGTTTGTTCCAACTGTGCAGAAAGCCCCTCAGAAGCAGAAAGCAACAACTTTAACCAACAAAGTGATGACATTGTACGTAGTGATAAAAAAAAAAAAAAAAAATCACAAATATTTTTTTATAAAGGGGTTTGATTTATTATTCAGTAAATAAAACATTTAAAGCTTAAATTTCTGTCTCTGAACAGCGTGATGAAGGCCAGGATCTGGTCTACTCTGCATTACATTTTTCTGGAGGGACGAAACCAAAAGGAATTAAGAAGAGAGAACTGAAGACTGAAGAAATGGTGTATTCCGAAGTCAGACCATCAGGTTGAATGAATGTCGCAATTAAATTTCTATTTTCTGAAAATAATAAACGTAGTCTTCCTTTTTTGTTTAGTATTGTCTTTTTTTTCTTTAGAAAAATTATGTAATAAATGTGACAGGCTGTGGCAAATCCAGAATCACATCTAACCAGGGACTTTTTGAGCTATTTACAGGTTCTGAAATAGTGGAGTAAAAACTTTTTAAATATATCAAACTTGTGAAAATAAAAGAATAATGTAAGAATTAAATTGAAAACAAGCTTTGAAGATTCTTTGAAATCACACTGGATGGGTTGTAACAAAAACGGTTAATTTGATTACATTTCCATACATTACCCTCCGGAGCTTATAAAAAGGGGCTTCATGTCCATAAACTGCACTTTTTTTCATTACAGAGGCAATTTGCAGCACCACATTACACATTTGTGTGGTGCAGGCAAATACTTGCAGCAGGCAGCCTCCGGGTTTCTGCCTGCTGCAGAAACCCGTTAATCATTCAGTTAAAAGTCAGGTGTGTATCAGTGAGAATAATTCTAAAATATGCAGGGAAGTGGTATTTGATGCCCAGGATTGAGAACCACTGCCCTAATCTGCTCTTTAGTCTCTTCTCCAAATTTGAGGGGTCATGAGCTTCTTGCTCCTTTGTAATCCACCTGTAACAGCCTTGAAACTGCAACCTTTCTTATCGGTCATGGAGTCATTGCTAAACACTATCCTTATCCGGGGTGGGAGCAGTTGCAAAAAAAGAAAAAAGAAAAAGAGAACAGACAGTGATTGCCCATGCAACAAAGAATAAGGAATCTTTGTCACTCAGGTTCAAACGTATATAATGCTCAGACATGTGTGTTTGTTAGTTATTGCATAGAAGTTCATTTTGTGCCTGAGCAATCTGTGAAAAGGGCATAGATTGTTTCAAGAAACAAAACATAATTCAGGGCTGGGCAATGTCTAAAAATAAAATCTCAAATTTGATCATATCGATTATCGATTTTCTGTCTAACTTCCATTTCATGAAAGGAAATTGGAAAAAAACATTCATTTTCATATATTGCTTTTATTTCAAGTATTTCATCTGGGAGTTCAATCTGAATTCAAAGTTCACCAAAATACAATCTGTGAAATATGCTTGTAAAACAAGATGGCAGGCTCTGGCATTGTAAACTATGAAAATATAGAAACTGTTTGCTGCCAGTGGTATTATACAATGAGTTACATACAGAATTCACTTAACTTGTGTAACCACAAACTAACTTTAAAGAAAGTAAATAAATAATTGCACAAAAAATGTAATAACCTTTGTTTAAATAAAATCCTATGGAGTGGTGGGATGACCAAATTACAAAAATGTAATTTAACTTAAAATAGCTTAACTTATTTATTACATAGTACTACCACACATGCTAACGCATGAAAGTAAATAAAGCCAAGCTGTTCTTTGGCTTAAAGCTACAGCACAGAGCAGAGACACAACCAGAGCACTAAAGTGTCAACGCAATTTGACCAGCTTCTGACCCAGCGTCCAAAGTCCAAAGTGTTTGTGATGCTCAAACCCTTTTGATGTGAACACAGCATAATCATTTCAGGAATGCAATATATCATCCATATGTATGTTATTTATTATCATATTTGAACTGAAAGTCTCAAGCATGTTTGTGTTGTATTGCTCTTTATAATTACATAGTAGTGGGCCTTTATGTATGGAGGCAGACATCTTTGAGTTACTGCAGTACAGAGCTGACAAACTAGTGGCTGTAGAGATCGCCATTGCATCTGCAGCAAGGTAGGCCTATATAAAATCTATATCCTACACAGATTAATAAAATACAATTTATAAAATGATCTATGTAAACTAGACTCGCACCACTCAGTCGGCAATGCTTGGATCTATATCCTGGACTTGGTCCTTGTTTGTTTTGGTCAAAGGTCAAACACTATAACCAGAGACCAAAACAGGGGGATGAATCACCTGGAGAACAGAGGTAAAGGAGCAATGTTCTGAAGCTCAGAGCAGAAGCAGAACAACAGTGCAAGAACACCGATTCAGAGAGCTCCATAACCGGGATGAAGTGGCCAGCCATGCCCCCCCTCTGGAGCTCTGAACAGAACAGTGCTCTAGCTCAGGAGGAAAGTGGAGGAGCACAGAGGTAGATTGGAGTATCCTGCCTAGCAAACTGAAGCACTGAAGGTGGGGGAGAGGCTATGACTGGACCAAGCTAGCTACAGTATGTAGGCTGACTTAGGAGGATCAAAGCAGGATAGTCATAGATTGGATATGTTCACAGGAAAAACAGAGAGCTGATTTAAAAAAAAAAGTTTGACTCTGCTGCCTCCTTCGTTAAAACAGTGCTCAATCCATAATACCTTTTCTTCTACTAATTTTTATACTTATTGTTCCAATGTTAATGCAAACACTAAAGAAGTTATGGGTTTAATACTTAAATTGGTGATTAGCAGATACTGGTTGTGATGATTTTTCATGGGGGGTGGCATTACATGTTGCTGAAAATCACACAATATAGGTTTAAATTGTTATTCAACTAATGCCACCTGATGTTCAGCAACTGAGCAATCAGAGATCCCAATTTGTCTGTAAGTTGAATCTCACTGCCTTGCAGGAGCAACTGTGTCTCCTACAAAGTCAAGTTTCAAAGATTTCGCATTTGGAATGCATAGTGGAAATGGAAGTTTTGTTAAAAAAAGACAGCTTATAAAATGCTAAATGTTGTTAGCGGGGAACATACAGTTCAGACATACTTTCCCTGAGGTATTATTAGGGGGGGCACAGTTAAATGTACTCTCCCAAACAAAGATGGATTCTTAAAAATGCAAAAGATGGATAGACCTGCCTTGACCAGCTGAAAATTACATTAATCAACCTAAAAAGGCAGAAACACAAACTTTACCACCAAATCTCTGAATTGCCATCTGCAGCAGGGCTGCACAGTGTGAGCCTTTTACTCACAGTGGCACCTGTGAGTAAATTCCCAAAGATTGGGAAAAAAAATAGGAGCACGCATTCGAGAACAGATTTCAGCCCTTTCATTCACATTTTGCTCTTGAAATAGGTCACAATTTATTTAAAAAAGAAATCAGCTGATCTTTTTTTAAAGTACAAAAGAGAAGGAATTTCCAAAAAATGGGGAAAATACTAGTCAATAGTGAGACGTCAGTAGACATGTACTTCCTTATTTTGTATATAAAAATTGAAAAACCGCTGTGATAACGTGAATCCCACACCATAAAGACTTAAATCATTGCAGAGGCAGGTAAACATGCTGCAGCAGACAGCAAGCTTTAGAAGAAAAAGAGCTCCCCTCCCGACGCTACAGGTTACGGTACTTAGAGAACTACAATGAGATAGATTGATACCCTGACTTTGACAGTTGGGAACTGGCATATCTATAATGCAATTATTTTGGCATCAGAATGAGCTCATTCTTGATAAGTTGATTTAGTCTCAAACTTTTTATCTTTGGTGTCAAGCGGATCACATAATTCATATAACATGCATGCTGTTTATGTCACAGGTTAGTTGTTTAATGTTTGTCTGTCTCCATCTCTTTGCAGCTGATTTGCTTGCCAGTAATCAGTCTTACAGTACTTGTCTTCCAGTTAGTTGTTCTGATATCGATGCCAGAATTTGATATGTCTCTGATACTGCTGAAAGTTCTGGTATAAATACTGGATTTCAAGCAATGATCTGATCCCTGAGCCAGAACTTAACACTATGACAATCATTTTATAGTCATACAGGTGAAATATTGTTGCTTTTTACAACTTAGTGGTATTTGTACTTTGTTTTGGTGATTCCCACAGCACAAGTATCTATATTGGGAGGAAATTTTTGGTATCTGAACATCTCTTTAATTATTAATTTCTTTTTTTGGTGTTTAATTCACTTACAGGGAAACAGAGTCTACAGCGGTGCCCTGGGTATACATTGCAACAACAAATTTATGTAAAACTGAAAGTTGTTGTCTTTTGTTTACAGGTGCCTCTTGATGAAAAACCCTGATGCTGGATTGAAGTGCAGGAAAATGTCAATCAGCCCAAATGTGAGGACAGCGGTCCATAAACTGATAGACTGTGAATGATGGTTTAAATGTGAAAAGTTGACGATTGTGTTCATTTGCAGTTCTGTGTGTATGTATTCTTTATGTTCTACTTTTTATAATAAAAGATTAAATTACATTGGTCTTTGTGTTCTTTGTTCATGGAGAAAATAAAAAAAAAGATTTAGTTAAAATCCAATTGAAATCCAACTAACAATATTTTACTGTAAATTTACAGTAAGTTACTGGTTACTGAGTAGATATATCACAATAATTCCATAGGCATTGTCATTGTAGTTACGACATATAGTTTTCATTTTAGTAAAAATTGCTGTAAAATATTCACAATACATTGCTGTGAGATATTTACAGATAAATATTGAGATATATTCCCAGTAGAATATTGTAAAACATTTACAAACAAATATTGTGATTTATTCCCAGTAGAATACTGTGAATTTACTTTGAAAGTAATACAGTTAATAGCCAGCAAATTACCGTAAATTAACAATGAAACATTTTACTGATTTTATTGTGAAGGGCACCTTTTAAGGAACTTTTCCAAAGTTTGATTTTTGAGTTGTTCAAGGCTTTGAAGGCAAGTTCAAGATCCAATTTTTGTAAATTCACGAGTGCAAAACATTGGGCAGAAATTCTCGGTTTTAATTTGACGTTTTTATTTTCTAAAGTCTAATCTGATTAAAGGAAGTGTTTGCCACTTGTTATTCTGGATCAAAGCTTTTTTCCATGTTCTGAATTTGAATATATTTTTTTTCCTTTACAGAATAAAATTTTATGTTTTGCAGAAAATAGTGAGTGAGGCAGGAAATACAGAGATTTGTTGGTATGATGTAAAATTACCCCACTTCCTTCTGTCTTGTCAGTCTCACAGCGTGTAAATTGTTGTGTCAAGATGCTTCTGTTTGGGGTCATGCTACATGTTCTTCTTCAGCAAGGAAGTAAGTGTAATTTTCTACAATAAAAAACTATAATTTACCATTTTGAATCTTAAATAAAAAACTCTCATTTAAGCTTTTTTATTGTTGCATGGTGCTAAATGTATGCAAATTTCCTGCAGTTTATAATTTTTCAGAATATGAGCAGCTCTTGTTCAAAGGTACTCGTAAAATTTGGCACCTTATCAGGGGGAGTTGTTAGTATTATTCTTTGCTGCTTCATGTACACTTGGTAAAACCTAATATATTACATACGGTACCTGTTGAACAGAGTCTATATATTACAAGATTTTCCAACCCACACAGTAGATTGATTCACAGTGGAGAAATTTACTATAGTTTATGCTTTTTTTTTTACCCCCAAGCCGATTATCTATATAGCACAGTTCCTTTGTTAGGAAAAAAGAGGAAGAAAAAAAAATACATCTCTAGGTAACCCTGAGAGTTAGGATTCTTGATGGTTAAGCAATAGGGCATTGATCCCCATGCCAATGACTTGAGCCTGCAACTGTGTGATTCACTGCAAATTTTCTGTTCTGAACCAATCTGATCCGGAATAAATTATATTAAACTTTTTATTCTTGTTTTAGATTTTTTTTTATTATTAAGATGAATAGTGGTTAAACTTAGTGCAAGGGAATCTCCAAGGCACATCACAATGTGTAGCACTAACAGTAATATAATTACGTTTTCTAAATAAACACGTTCCAATTCCAGTTATGGTAAGATTATATGAGATTCTGTTTTTTTTCTGCTAATTATAGAGAATTCTGGGCCTCAGCCTAAAAAAATAAAAAGCTTTGGATATTAATATATTTTTGCATTAAACATTATCATCTGTGTGGCAGCAGGAAGTGATATGAATGCATTTCTCAGAAATCACATGCCCTTAAAAGTGGTTCACGAAACATCTCTATGACCTAAATGTTAAATGTCTCTGTGACGACAGTTTGAGTATGACTCTTTTATGGGCTGCACTGTTTTCTTTTCTTAATGAAGGATGTAAGTGTTACATAAACCAAGATTTTATATGTTGCGTGATATAAGATTTTTCATATATTTCTTTTAATATGATTTTGTTTGATTACTTTTTTTTGTTTAACTTTTCTGTTTTTCTTCTAAAATCACAGATGCCCTGGCTCCAGTGGTGACAGTCCAGTTGGGCAAAACTGTGACTTTAACATGTGATGTAAATAAGGACCACCAGAAAAGGGACTGGCTTCACTGGTACAAGCAGACTGCAGGAGATACTCTCAAATTAATTTTAATGCATAAGATGAATACAAACCCTGTTTATGGACCTGGATTTCCATCCTCAGCTTTCAACGCAACATCGGATGACAAAACGTTTAATCTGACAATCTTAGAGACTGCAAGAGAAGATGAGGGAATGTACCACTGTGCCTATAGCAACTGGTTTGAATCTACATGGAATGGGATGTATTTATTAATAGAAGGTAATGATGTAACTTAAGTAAAGCATTTTTATCCCTTAAGGCTGAAAAGGGTAAAAACTTTCTTGTATATAAATTATACAGTTGTGCTTGAAAGTTTGCATACCCTCCCATTAAAGAAAATGATTCACAAAACACTGAAAAAAAGTAATAATAAATAAAAATACTAAATGATTATTTAGTAAAATACAATACTGATCTGAATTTACATAATTCTACAAAAACAAACTTTCCGAGAGAAATTAAACCACCTTGCTCATGAACCAACCAACCTACATGTCAACAGCAGAAATCTGACTGAACATATCCTGAAATTTACCAAAAACACCTGATTTCTGTCATTTCCTCCAAGTGTTGCTAAAGAAAAAAAAAGAAAAAAAGAAAGTAAACATTTTTTTATTAATTAATATATACAGATATATGTATATATTTTCAAAATCAATGTTATTATTTCCATTTTTAAGTTATTTTTATTTATTATTCCTTTTTTCAGGTTCAGTTTATTTTAGTGGTAGCTGATTTTTATTTCTGTCTTCAATGGAAGGGAATGTACAATTTCTAAGATAACTGTATCTTAATGGAAGATTTTTGCCACTGAACCAGATCTATTTTTAAAAGGTATTGAGATCTCATGAGTCAAGAGAGTCACACTGAGAGGGGGCATGTAAATGGTATAATTCAAAAAAAGTTTAGGTTAATATATTTATATATGTATATTTAATTTGCTTCCACCATTTTTTCTTTCTGACTGTTTTTATTCAGAGATTACTTAAACTTAGAAATATTATTATTAAAATAATACATATTTTCTAATGTGAAAATATTTAAATTGTGTTTTATTTGGGAATCTAATATAAATACAAATAAATAAGTTTTTTCCTTCTTTTAAATGACTGAGAGACAGAAATTAACCTAATTTCTTTTTTAATCTAACCTTGAGATACTTTTCCACATATATTAGTGAAGAGATTCTCACTTATAAAAACAAAACAAAACTCATAATTAAGATCAACATGTTTTTTCTGTGGTAAACTGCAATATTTTCATTTAATGAAATCTAAAACAAATTCAAAATAACACACTGTTTGTTTTTCTTCTTTCCTAATGATAACAACTATAATAACAGTATCATTATTCATTATAGGAAACACTGAGAGAACTTCAAGCTACCGTGTTGTTCAGCAGCCAGCTGTTCTAGATCCATCCCGTCCAGCAGACTCAGATACTCTGCAGTGTTCACTCCTTTCTCAGCCTGAGGAAAAAACCTGTTCAGGAGAACCCAGTGTGTTCTGGTTAAGAGCCAAAATGGACAAGTCTGTTCCAGATCTCATCTACACCGATGGAAAAACGCATGAAAATTGTGAGAAGCCATCAAACACTCAGAAGAGATGTAGTTATAACTTCTCTAAGAAGGTCTCCCCTTCTGATGTTGGGACTTATTACTGTGCCGTGGCCACATGTGGAGAGATATTACTTGGAGACGGAACTAGAGTTGAAAATGGTATGATTTATTTGTGTAATATTCTTAAATAAAGCTTATTTATGATGACAGATTTTTAACAGAAACAATTGCATGTATTCCTCCTTTTCCAGCTCATTCATTGAGTGATGTTATGTTGCTGGTGATAACTGTGATCTGCTTGGCCATTTCGATGGTTTTGAATATTGTTTTAATCTGTTGCCAAACTCAAAGAACATCACGCAAAAACAAAGGTAAGTAGAGATAAACTTAAAACAAATAGATAATAAAAATAAAATGATTGAATCCAAATTCCTCTTTAGAAAGCTCCTCTTCACGACCACAATACAATGACCAAAGCCGACCAGATGATTTTGTAAGTAATCAATCAAAATGTCTTTGTTAATTAGAAATATATAAACCCCCACTATATGTAACAAAATCACTACAATTAAGTTTTTGGTTTAAATGTTTTGTTTCCACTCAGACAGAAGAGGGAGAGCATATGACCTATGCTGGCTTACATTTCTCTACAGGGACCATGAACAGGAGAGAGTTTAAGACTGAAGAAAGTGTCTATTCAAATGTCAGATTCAGTCAGTCTGAATATACATCCTGATGAAGCTCTTTGTCAGATTAGATGTACCTTTTAAAAGCCGCAACCTTGATCAGACATTCGTTATATTAAGTCCATCTGTGTTTAGAATTGATCTGTCTGATGTGATCTTAAATATAATTTCCTCATTATTTGGAGAAATATAATTAACAAGTCTTTGTAAATATTCTACATGATTTGTTTTTCTTGGCCAATCGAATGAATAGAATTAATGTACTTTTCAATAACATTCTAATTCACTTACTGTTTCTGTGTCATTGCTCATATACAGTAGATCACCCACATTGTGATATTTTAATGTAAGGAAGCCAGATTTTAAGACAAATCTGATATGTGAATTTCCTGAACACATAGGCTAACAATGACAATAAACTATACAACTTAAATCATGATGGTATGACTGGTCATGACTGGACATTAGATTTTGGTAAGCTCTATCTATTGAATATAAAAAACTGCTTTGACCACATAAGGAGACTGTGGGAAGGTACAATTGAAAAACAAAGAAAAACTACAAATCAAATCAAAGGGAAAAGATTTACTCTAATCTAAGGGAAAACTAAACTACAAAGACCGAACACAAGAAATAAATGAGAAACTAAAAAGTTGAAAATGAACAAATATGGAAGACTCTTATGACAAAATAAACAACATGGAAGTACCTGTGAATCATTCAATGTACTTACAAATGTAACTGCATAAATAAATAATCTGAAAACCCATTTAAAATTAAAAAGGCATACAGCACCCAAAAAGCATGAACTCTTTACAGCTGAAGCTACTTAATTTACAGCTATTTAATGATATTGTACAAAAAGAACGAAGGTGGAGATCATAATCAAATTGAGTTGTTGACAACTCTGCTAACAACTGCGACAAGCATTACACAAATCATAATAATACTTACCAACAACTTTTACCTTTACTTTTTTGCATGTGAATCCTCAGAGAATATGCAGATTATGTGCTTATGACCATAACACTCAACATAACAATTTATGGTTGGGAATATGCAAATGCAATACTTTCCATGCGCTAAGTCATTTTTTGTACCTGAAAATGATTGTAGCAGCAGTTTTTGCATCAATATTTATTTAAAAGTTGGGTGGCCACAACCACGGCACCAGAGTCCGTTTCACGGAGCAGGTTTACTGAAAACTCTAAGTTTTCTAAACAGAAAATCAGGGAAACTCTTGAGTTTTCCGTTTCACAAAGAGAGTTTCTTCAACATCTGTTTCTGTTGCCATAGTAACAATCTGCTCAGAGCTAGCCTGGTCGGGAGTAGGATTTGATCAGTAAAATCATGTCCTTGTTGAAATGTTTTCTTCTTCTTGCATCATTATGGATCATCACACTGTCCATTAGTTTACTCTTTGTTTATTCTTCATCACAGCTCCGGTAACTAGATTTAAGCAGCCAATGAAAAGGAAACATGTTTACAAATTTTTTATTGTCAATGACAGGAAAAAGGAACTGCAACATAAAATAACAAAAAGTGCCATTCACAGTAAAATCAAACTACTGTAAGCAGTTCTAATGAGGAGTTGCATAAAACATATTTGCAATAAATGTAAATCTGTATAGCATAATCTCTACTGTCCTCTGTCTCTTTAAAGCCAATACCTTGTTTTATTTCCAGATTTACTCTGGATATTGCTGCTGTAATTTTTTGCAAACAATAAAATATAATCATTACCTAGGTCTGTAAAGGACGTAAGGTGCTAATTAAAGAATGAACAGTATAAATTAGCAGAGAATTAAATTTATTGATAAGGTGAGGGTTCTCAGACCGCTTGAACTCCCTCATTTTGTCCCTTTAATTCAGTCAATTATCATATTCCACAACAGTCCCTTTACGCCTTGCCCAACTCTAGTTCTGCCAGAAGTGCATGTTATAATCCCTTTCAAGCACAAATAAATATTGTGCTCTCTTTGTGGCATTCATCATACAATATCTGATATTTAAGGTGATAAGAGAAATGAACTAATTTTGGATCTCTGTCTAGACAATATTGATAAGTTTCTTTACTCTTTATGCAGCTGACATATTTGTGCATACTGGAGCCAATTTTGGCAATGGTCTCTATAAAACCCCAAAAGTTACCACTGTTTTGTTAATAAGCTTTAAATTTGTTGCTCGAAATGCCAAATGATGCTCAGACAGTTACTGAGCAGCCACTAAAACAGTCGGCTCAGGAAAAGAGGATTCAAATGCAAGAACTGACACAGTGGAATCAAGTTCAAGGTTCTTCAATACACTGGGGGTCAAACACCAAATATCCAAAGGAAGCAGGAGTATCAAAAAACAGAGGAAGGGAAAGGTCCAACAACAAGCTGAGTTCAAATTAAAAAAAGGCTGGAACGCAAAGGGAAGCTGCATGACTGAGAAATAAATAGACCACAGGAAGGATCACAAACTCCAGGTGAATGACATTAAGGTGTTGAAGATCCTGATTGTAAGGAGGAACTCAGGGAGTATAGTTGCCTAAAATGAAATGAATACAAAATAAAACAGGAAGTGAAAAAAACATAGTAACACGAGTAAACCTAACTTGTCAGGACAGCCCCTGACAAAGATGAAAGTCAAAATGAACTGCCAACATGCCTTTTCTCTGTTTATCTGTCTGTTTATCTTACTGTGACTCATCTAGAGCTGTGGGTTTCTATCTTATGTTTTTTCTCCATCCATTTTGCAGCATTTGGGATATGATCAGGGGACATTTCTTGTTGATTAAACAGAGTACTTAAATGTAATTATTTGTTATTTCTAATATTAACTAATTTGGGTTGGCTTATAGTCTTATTAAACAATTTGCAGCAAAAGCAAAATACAGAATCTGTCCTCTTTGAATAAAAAAGTAAATATATACAAGCCTTTTTACAATCTGGCAACTTTATCGGCTAACTTTACCTACAGTACATAGAAGTCTTGGGGAAAAAAAAGTGTGTTTTTACTTGATTTGCATTAATATTTAAGTGGGAGATCTTAAAGGTCCCTTTTCCTCGAGGAAATCCAGTGTTTTGGTATCCACGTGCATTGGCAAAATGCTGGGATCGGTAAGGTCAACAAGATGCACCAGTACTTTACTTTCAGGGCATTACTCTTAGCAGGACCTCCTCAAATCGGTAAATATACACACCCTAGGACCAGATCACATATAACAAAATGCTTTTGATTGGTAAAGCAGCACACATCGCCAGCACTATGATGATGTCATACATCTTTATTTCATACAGATTGGACATTGCAATAATCTGTCTCTACTTTGCCTGTTATAATATGAATGAATTAACATGATTTGTAACTTTTTTAAAGTAGTATGAAATTATTTTAAAGGCTTATTTGGGGCTTTCCCACTGAGCCCCCTATCATGACCTTGCATAGAATAGCCCTACAAAAGATGGTTGGGGTGCTATATTTTAAAATGTCTTAATAAATGTTCTGGGTTAATCAGGAAGATAACTTTCCAAGCTTCTAAAAATCAACACTTTTTTCACTTCATTCACATGAAAGCTCTTTTGAGGTAAAAGTTACAATCCAGAGCAGCTTGAAGAAATCTGAATTTATACACCATGTGAGAAGGTGTAGTGTTTGCTGGCTTACCTCAAAATGTTGCTCTGGAAAGTTTCTAGGTCAGTCGTCGATCTTTATGGAATATGTATTGTTAAAATGGGAAATTGTTAATTTATAGAATTGTCTAATGAATTTTCTTGAATGTAAAAAAAAATGGACATCTTGAACCATCTCTTGGTTTCACCCATGTTTAGCAAAGCCTGGAGAAGCATAGAGTTCTCCTGGATAGTTCTCATTATGGTGTATTCTGCTACATGTTCATGATTGCAGGCTCCTACAGCCCAGGTGTGAGTGCCACAGCAATGGTGCACAAAGTGTCAGTCAGAAAAAGCATGACAAAAAAAAAATCTTGATGTATGCCAATGTATGCTCCAATGTGGGTATCACAGGTAAGTTATTTGATCATTGACATAAGTTAAGTTTAAGTTACTCACAAGTCATGGCGTCTAGCTCATCCAAAACCTGTTAGTAACTTGTTCATAACTTATGCGTAAGTTATTAAGAACTTATCACAAATGCATATCAACGTATTTGACGTGTACCAGGTGACCACTGAACGTGTTTATAAATTACCATCACTGTATAATGCCCTATTGGCAGCATTTTGGCATGAAAGGGGTTTCACAGGAGGAAACAGTCTGTACTCCACTAGTCTTCATATCCATCATAGGCTGAGCGAGAAGGTGAGTTTGATGGATCCTCCCTGCGCTCAAGTCCACAGCCACGACCAACAATCTTTCTAGCAGACATGACGCTAAATCAGACAAGTCAGTTAATTTGGTTCAGATAAAAAAGTAAAAAATATTGGTGTTATTTTTGATCAGGACCTGTCATTTAAATTCCATATCCAAGAGGTTTCTAGAATTTCCTTCTTTCATCTGCAGAATATTTCCAAAATTTTACATATCCCGGTGTTGCTGAGAAACTAGTCCTTGTGTTTTTTACTTCAAGGCCGGACTATTGTAATTCTTTACTATCAGGAAGTCCACAAACCTTAGTTAAAAGCCTTCAGCTGATCCAAAATGCTGCAGCCAGAGTTTTGGTGAAAATTAAAAAGAGAGATCATATCTCTACTATCCTAGCTTCTCTCCATTGGCTTCCTGTTAAATCCAGAATAGAATTAAAAATCCTTCTTCTCACAAAAAAAAGGTCTTCTGTTTTACATCAAAACAACAAAACAAATTTTTGAAAGAGGGAGTTTTTCATATAATCAACAGTAATGGATTAGGAAAGAAATTTGTTGTTAGGATTTTACCATTTGCCTTAGATTCCCTCAAGCTTGTTTCATTCTTGTTTCTGAGATTCTCTGCATTTTACATCTATTTGGAACTAAATACAGACAAATATTTCACAGCAAAGTGTTTGTAGTGCCTGAAAAAAGTGCCTGAAAAAAAGTATCAGTATGAATATTCTTGTCTGTATCAAAATATTATATTAATAAAGTATTGTGACCATTTTCTTGAAAGAGGGGAGATTTTATCTTTTTTTATGGTCTCCCTGAAGCGGCTAAATGCATTGCTTCCTATTCAGTGCAGCAGAGTTGCTGATTCAGACACATCACCCATTTTGTATGAAGCACTGGGGTGCATCCCTACTGAATAACAGTGAACTCCTGAGCAGTATATGCATATTTGTATTGAGCGCTGTCAGATTGGCATCTAATTTTTAAGCTGAGGAGGCCAGGGGAGGGACTAGAGTAAAAGGTACGATTGTGCTATTGTTCATGGTATTGCAATATGAACACTATGGCTGCTGTAAAGCATCTGTCACACTCAGGGCCTACTGGGACATTAAGGCTCACTTGGAGACGAGCAGTTAAAAGTCCACCACTGATCTGTTTATATACTTCAGCATCCAACTCATGATGACTTTAACAGGCTTAATGTAAAGGCAAACAGAATTTTAGTTAGTTTTAAATAGTACAAATTTTACTGATAAACAAAAGAAGCAATAATGAATATGAAATGATCACTTACAAGGGTAGTGTTTCCAAAAGGATTTTGAAGGAACACTGAGGTTTCTTTAGCTTATGAGCTTATTTTGATGTAGGCTATTTAATCAGATCATAAAAAAAACCTTACTTAACCTTAGTGAAAGCTAGAAAAGAAGCACAGAATCTACAGGAGAAACATCTTGAAGTTTGAAAAGTTTGATTGCATGAAAATAGAGAGCTTGAAGGAAGAGATATTAACTCTTGCCTTGTTTTGATGGACTCAACTCTTTAGTAAAAGAGACAAGGTACCTTTACCTGGGATTCTGTGCTTCTGCCCAGATCAGATCACAGAGGATTTCTACACATATACTCATACTGGCCTCATGGGTGTTTTACTTATTCTACAAAGGTATTGGAGGCCCTGCAGTTTTTTTTTTTTAATCCAAAGCTTTCTGTTATAAATATGAAAGGTATAAATGGTAAAATTACCATTAACCTCTATAAACATGATAAAAGATTTCTTCTTGAAGAAGGATTTCAGTAAATGATAAAAGCCAAACTAATTTTAACATAGTTCCTCAATGCTTTGATGGTCTGATTGGACACATGTTTTCTCTCAGTTATGAACTGCCCTTCTCTTTTGACCATCTCCTGCATCACTGATTATTCTTATCTTTGTCACACATGTACTCTGACTCTACCCCCAGAGGTATAAACAGTGTTGTGCCTGAACGCGTTCATTGAACGAAAGTTCATGAACTCGTTCATATTTTGGGCGAACGTGAACTGAACGTACTGCATTACTGCCTGATGAACGTTATTGTGAACTCGTTCATTCTGGTGCGTCTGTGAACGGCACGCTCTCTCAGTTCAACTTCGTTCAATAGGTTGCCAGATTTCTATAGAGCCCTCCAGGCAAAACCCCGGCTAAATCAAACCCGTAAACAGGCCTTAACATGTAGCGCAAAACACCCAATCTGGCAACACCAGCTAACAGTGTCGCAGCCCGCCAGCCACGCGGCGCCATCAAAACAAAAATGCAGCTGCAAGCCACAGCATCATGGAGGCGTACAAAGCAGCAGTATGATCAATTAAAACAGTTTTATGTGGTCGGTGAGGATGATGGAAACAATCTTACATTTCTCTGTAAACCTTTGCCCGTCGCGGCTTTCAGTAAAAACTTGTTTGTTAAACCTGCGTGGTATAATTTTCCAGGATTCCAGTATTCTTTTTTAGTAGTACTGAAATGAAATTTCAAATGGAAAGAATAAATAAAATAAAACATTTGCACCTTTTAAAGACTACTTTCCTGTTTTTCTTTTTAATAATTCCTCATAAAAGACAATTCAAGCAAAAGCACATTTTTCCTGATGTTTTGAGTATATACTGTAGAGGGTGAAAGCTGCAGCTGCTACTAGTGTGTGAAGTGAATGGACAGCAACAAAGCGTTAAAGCACGGCAATGGAAGTAACATCCCTCAATGCTAATGTAAACCCTGGTTGGATAAGGATCATAAGAGGATCTACTGGGTGGCATAGGGTGGCAAATGCCACCCTAAATGGCTAACTGCTTACCCACTACTGCCACCGCAGTTGGCGGTAGGGGTGTGAGGAGCTTATAAATTATGGATCATTTGAGAATTGACGCTAATTTCTAATGTGGGACTGCAGTGAATGCAACGAAGGGCCAGGCGACTGAGACTGATTGTTTTGAAAGAAGCGAATGAGGCAAGCGAGGGAGCCAGGGGTGATGGGGAAGACACAGGATGAAATAGGTAAAGCGATTATCTATCTATTGAAATTAAATCATAATGAAAGCACAATGTTGCTAGCATAGCTGCAATGCTGATTTTTAATATTGATAAAATCAGGTTGCAGAACGTTATTTCTCCAACTATGATGTTAGTTTAGGCCTGACGATTCAGGCTCATAAAACATATTTGAGGTCAACTATGACAGAAAGAGAGACTATCTATCTAGTTTGGTTGTACTCAAATCAAAACAGTCAAAAAAATTTGACTGTATGATCTGGATGAACTGTAAAAGTGCCTTGAGATGACATGTGTTTGAATTTGGCGCTATATAAATAAACTGAATTGAATTGAATTGAAAACGCACAAAGGCATTGGATCTAAATACATTTTGTGGGCGTTTTTGCTGAAGCAACATGGAAATCACTGCATTCAGCTGTTATAGTCATGTTAACTTTATGTTCTGCTCTCTGGTGAGCCTTTACAGGCTGTTACATTTTGTTTTGGCACCTGAGAAAATCTGATATTTCCTTTAATAAAACCAAAAAGTGTTAAAAGTTAAAATGTGATACTGGTGTGAATCCTGCTTAATATGAAGCCAGTGTTGTTGTTTCTTTTTTGTATATATAATATGAAACTATCAAGAAATGATCTGTATGAACCTACTCACAACAAAATGTATTTTTTATGTTGCTTCTTTTTCAGATTTGTGGAGATTTTGATTGTAACATACAGAACCTGCCTTTTTGTTGATTTGTTGATACAGCGGTATGGAGGACCAACTCTGCCATATTTAAAATAAATAAAGAAATAAATAAATGCTCAATAAATAAATAAGCATACAATTAATTGCCACCAAAATACAATAAACAAATAAATGTAGGTAGAAAATAAATTATAGAGTGAGAGATAAATGTATATATCTCTTTTAATTGGCTTCTTTATTTATTCGCCTTTGTAATAATTACATTATTTATTTATTGTCTGTTATAATCTTCAACTGTATTTATTAATTACTTCTTTTTTTTAAGTATTTATTTATGTGCATGTTATATATTTTTGTTCGTTTTATTCTTCCTTTTGTATTTTGAAGCTCCACTCACTTCTTTCGCCGCTATTTCTTTCTGTCTGCCCTTTTAACATTTCCCTGCCCGCCATATAATATAATTTCTAATCACATTTATTTGTTAATTGTATTTTGGTGCAATTAATTGTATGCTTATTTATTTATTGGAGCATTTATTTATTTCTGTATTTATTTTTAAATATGGCAGAGTTGGTCCTCCAAATACAGCTCTATCTACAGCATATTTACATGCATGAAATGTCCCTTTCATGTTGCCGTAACTGCTGTATGTCAAGTTACTGAGGAACAAATGTGTGTTCAGAGTCAACAATACATAGATGTCCAGTACCTTGTTCGGGTGCCTTGACCCATTTATTTCTACTGTGTAGTTCTGCTCACTTTAGTGCAGCTCAGTCCATAGATCTCTGATGGGGAACTTTTTCTTTCTATAGTCTCTTCTTGTGCAAATGCTGCACAGTCAATCTCACACATCTGCTACTCAGCACCTGTGTGTCTTACCTTAATACCTTCCTGTGATAATGCCCCTCTAGAAGTAGTGTTATCATTCTTCTATTCCTATTAAGTGAGATCACATTGTACCTATGTATTATTAATATGAACTGCTTCACAGAAACACTAGTACTGTGCATACTAGGTCACCAAACTGTGATAACTGTGATTAAATTCAGTGTAAACAAAATGCCATATGTTGCCACCCCTCAAAAATTCCTGCCCCTTGCCACCCCCATAAATATTTTTCTAGACCGCCCCTGATAAGGATTCAAAACTGGGAATGAAGATGAAATCTGACGCACAGTTTAAGTGTTACAACTGATAAAATAATTAAGGTCTGTGGTTCTACAGTAGGCTATGGTGTAATTGAGCAATATATGAAAAATAAAAATGTATGAACTAGTTCATTTTTGAAACTGTGAACTTAGTTCAAAATTTTGAATTATGAACTATGAACTGAACTAGTTCATTTTAAAATGTGCGAACTGAACTTTGAACTAGTTCACTTAGAAAGATAACTTTCCCAACACTGGGTATAAACACATTAGAGAGTAATTTTTAAAGCATCTACATTAGATAGCATTTAAAAGAGACAGTTGTTGCTATTTTATCAAAGCCTCCCTTGTACCTTTTTACAGAGTGTTCGAGAGATACATACAAAAACTGGTAAGAGGAAAATTTAAAGTAATAGAGAGAAATATACATATAAAATATTATTTTCCAGTGCGAAAATAAAGTTATGAACTGTTGAGAGTTTAAACCTTAACAGTTAAAAATATATTTATTTTAAGAGATTTCAAATTATAGTATTGAGTGTTTTACCAAATTGTCTTATGAGGTACTGTTAACAATATCAAGATCCCAATTAGTGGAGAAGTGCAAAACATTGGGCAGAATTTGATATGAAGGTCAAAGATGGTTTTTTAATTTGTAATTTTCCAATAACAATAGCCCTAGGTCACAAAATCATAGCTTTTTTGTCTTCTGAATTTGAGCAAACATTACATTCTAAAAGGCCCTTACTTTGCAGCACTTTTGCAGCAAGACAGTGAATGAGGCAGGAAATACAGAGATTCGTCGGCATTGGTGTAAAATTACCCCACTTCCTCCTGTCTTTTAAGTATCACTGTGTCTAAGAAGTTGTGTGAAGATGATTCTGTTTTGGGTCATGCTACATGTTCTTCTTCATCAAGGAAGTAAGTGTCCTTTTTTGTAACTATAACATAAATTACCATTTTTATCTTACATCCATGCTTTACATGAGGATTTTTTTATTGTTGTATTGGTGCTGAATGCATTTAAATTTCCTGCAGTTACAGTAAAAAAAAATGTCCATGTCTTCCTCTTAAAGATGTTTGTTCACAGAAATATGTTTCTTGAATGTCAGTAGGTCTTATTCAGATAATCTCCAGAGTGATTATGTGTATTGTTGACAGTGATATAACTAAATAAAATTACATGTTTCAAAAATATACTAAGCCATACCCAAATTAAATGGGATTTTATATTTGATTTGCAGATTGAAGACACTGGTTGAAACATAGCCTAATGCAACACTGAAAAAGTTAGTAAATTGTTTTATGAATAAGTATGCAACTGAACAACTGTAAAAATGTCAAACTATTAGACTCTGGAAAAAAAATATAAAGCATCAGAAATTAGTATATTTTGCCTTGAACATTATGTTCTGCGTCGCAGCAAGAAGTGCTTTTTGATTGCATTTCCAAGAAAGTCAATCAGAAGCCTTTTAAATTGGTTTAAGAAACATCTCCCTTTGAACTAAATGTCAAATGTCTGTGAAGACACTGTCAATGACTCTTTTATGAGCTGCACTGTGTTTCCTTCATGAAGGATGTAAGTGTTACTGGTACCAAGATTTTATATTGATTATATGTATTTGTTTGATTGTTTGTTTTACTATCATCAACTTTAATCTGTTTTTGTCACAGATGCCTTGGTTCCAGTGGTCACAGTTCATCTGGGCAAACCTGTGACTTTAACATGTCATGTAACTACGGAAAAACACAGCAATGACTGGCTTCACTGGTACAAGCAGACTGCAGGAGATACTGTTAAATTGATTGTAATGCTACGTAGCAATACAAGCCCTATTTATGGACCTGGATTTTCATCCTCACATTTCAAAACAACACCTGACGACGAAATGGTTAATCTGACAATCGTAAAGACTGCAAGAGAAGATGAGGGAATGTATCACTGTGCTGTTATCGGCTGGGTTGATTCTAAATGGAATGCAACATATTTACTTATAGAAGGTAATTGTAAAACACAATTAAAACACCTTTGCCCCTTAAGGCTGAAAAGCATAAAAAACTTTAAGTATTTATACGTAAAGTATATCTTACTAGAAGGTTTTAGTTGCTGAACCTAATATAATTGTCATAGGTAATTAGTCATGTTGAGAGGGCAGACATAAATGTTACCCTACATAAAAGTTTAGCTTAATATGTTTAAATATGTAGACATGTCATTTGTGTCTTTCTTATTTGCATGCAGTATTTTTTTCACTGAACCTCAAAAATAAAGATTTAGTAAAATAGTTTCCAAAAAAACAAAAAGAATAAAAACATTGATTATGGGTGTTGGTATGTTTTTTTATTTTTTTTTTTACTTGTTTTAGATTTTTTCATTCTTTCCAATAACATAATATAACCTTTTTTCTTTAGTTTTGAAATGCTTTCACTATTTCAGTGAGGATCTTCTTACTTTGAAAAGTTTACTTTCTTAAGAAGACACCAAAATGCTTTTTAGTGTTAAAATGCATTAATTTAATAATTCTCAAGCCTATGGAAATGAGACCTCTTAAATTTAAATATGTTTTGAATCTTAGCAATAGCATTGTACATTCTTCGGTTTATTAATAACAACAATATTAAAGTTAACATTATTCTCTATAGGAAACACTGAGACAACTTCAAGCTACCGTGTTGTTCAGCAGCCAGCTGTTCTAGATCCATCCCGTCCAGTAGAGTCAGATACTCTGCAGTGTTCACTCTTTTCTCAGCCTGAGGAAAAGAGGTGTTCAGGAGAACCCAGTGTGTTCTGGTTAAGAGCCAAAACGGATAAGTCTGTTCCAGATCTCATCTACACCGATGGAAAAACACAGTGTGAGAAGCCATCAAACACTGAGAAGAGGTGTAGTTATAACTTCTCTAGGATGGTTTCCCCTTCTGATGTTGGGACTTATTACTGTGCAGTGGCCACATGTGGTGAGATATTACTTGGAAAAGGAACCACAGTTGAAATTGGTATGTTTTCTTTGAATTGGTATGTTTTCTTTGTACGATATTCTTAAAAAAAACATATATCAATAATAATGGCTTTTTAACAGAAACAAATACATTTTCTTTTGTTTTGCAGCCCATTCATTAAGCAATTTTATAGTGTTGGCGGTAACTGTGATCTGCTTGGTCATTTCTGTGGTTGTGAATATTCTATTAATCTGTTTCCGAGCTCAAAGGACATCACACAAAAAAGGAGGTAAGTACATATCAACTTTAAACAAATATGAAATGAAGAGAGAAAAAAGGACATTTTAGAATCCAAATTCCTCTTTAAATCATGTGTTTAGAAAGCTCCTTTTCACGACCACAACATAACACAAATCAACCAGATGATCTTGTGAGTAATCACACTGACTATCTTTGTTAGTTATGAATATATAAAACCCCACTGCATATAACAAAAAGATTGAAATCAAAATCTTGATTTGAATTCTGTTTTCATTCAGACAGAAGATGGAGAGCATATGACCTATGCTGCCTTACATTTCTCTACAGGGACGGTGAACAGGAGAGAGTTGAAGACTGAAGAAAGTGTGTATTCAAATGTCAGATTCAGTCAATTCGAATATACATCCTGATGAAGCTCATTTGTCTGATTAAGTCTACCTTAAGTCTACCCTAAGCAACCTTTAAAATGTTATTAAATACTTATTTTATGAAGTACAAATGTCTTTGATCAAAATGATTTTATTGGTCTGTCAAATAATCTGTATAATTTGTTAGTGAATTGACCAAATAAAATAAATGTGCTTTTCAACATTTTAATTTCTGAATTTTTTATTTTTTTTGGTACTTTTAGCTCATATAGACCAACATTGTGATACATTAAAATACATGAATTAAAATTGAAGTTTTCAAACCAAAATAAATGTTTAGAATATTTTTTTTTTTTTTTTTTTTTTTTGAGCACGAAACTGAATAGATAACTTACAAAAATCAGAAATGTTACACATAACCCCCACCCCACCCCAGTCTGACCAGTGGTGCTACTGTGTATATTCTACAAAATTAAGGAGAATTTGTTTAAGGTCTTTCACTGCATTATCAGGCTGTCAACAATTAACAAAAAATGATTTTTATTGCAAGGGTGTACATATTACTAACAGTGGAAAATTAAATAAAGGTTATGATAACAGATAATAATTAAAACAAAATCCGGAAACGACACCACATTTTTGATAAACATATTGACATTCCCATGACAATGGATTGGTAGATCAAAGGAATTATTATATTATGGACTACTTTTCACTTATTATGCATGATGTTAGTTTATTTGTCTCTCTGATAACTGTAGGTGGTAATATTTATTGTCAATGTATAGCTATGTATTTATTGGTAGAGATTAATCAATTCTAATAAATTGTATCTGTCTTTTATTGACTGGTGTTATCAATGTGTCACCCAGGTGTCATGGTTTTGGTTCTGTTCAAGTTTTATCTCTGAGTTTTCATTGGTCTTATTTCCATTTTTTTGTTCTAGTTGTTTTTGATTTGTATTTGAGTTCTTAGATATTTCTTGTTTGCCCTCTGTGTGTCAGTCTCCTTTTCCCTAGCTACCTTCTTGCCTCTGCTCACACCTGCTCCCAATCTGCTGTTTCTCTCTCCCATATATGATCCTCCTGTGTAGTCACTTTTTGCTGGTTATCCCCTCCCCAAAATGTTATGTGCTTGATCCAAAGCAAATAATGATGATACAAGTTATAAGTATCATCTTTCTTTTCATTTGCATGCTGATGATGCAACCATTTGAGAATTTTCTTGAAAATAAAATTATACTTGCCAAATTGAGATGTGGAGGCTGTAATCCATGCTTCATTAACACAAGATTGGATTACTGTGATCTATATATAGGCAAGGACTACTTACTGTTGCCTTGCCTGCAGTTAATCTATTTCAGAATAGATTGTAAAAATCTTACTGTTTGTTCTTAAAGCTTTCAGTGGCTTAGCTACCAGTAAATGACCAAGCTTCTTCATATCTATACTCATTCAGAACTCTAGCTGCACCTGAAGCATAACTAAAACTTGAAGGTGACCACGTTTTTGTGGCAATCCCAAGAGTCTGGTATAACATACCCTGGCAATCTGCAAAATCAGTTGAGGTTTTCAATCCCCTCTGAAAATTAATTTTTGTCTTTAGGTTTTAGACTCCTCAAAGTGGATGCTTGGCAAAACAAGTTATGCCCGGGTTATGCACATCAATGCCAACTCCAGTACCAAGTACTTTACCAGTACTGTCTCAAGTTAAAAGAAACTGTTAAAATGCCTCAATTCTGCCAAATTAACTGAAAGGTTTGGAGGAAACTGTTCAGCATCTAAGCTCCTCTTGATGCGCTAATCATGGTTTTATTAAGAATGTTTTGCCTGTTTTAGAGACCTATTTTATTCAAATCATAAACACGTCCCTTTTGTTGGGTGTTTTCACTTACACCTTAAAAACAGAAATTATCAGACCATTGTTGAAAAAAAGAAACTTGGACAAATTGGTTCTGCATGACTAAAGACCCATCTCAAACCTCCTCTTCATCAGACTGTTTCCAGCCTACACCCAAGCTGAGGAAGTGTTCACGCCCAATAACCCTGACTACTGTATGACCACTTGGGACAACAGTGCCTCTGTGCAGCTGCATGAATGCTTTGAAAGCACTGACTGGGACATTTTCTGCCACCAGGACCAGGAGGTGTTTGCCTCAGCAGTATTTGGCTACATCCACCACTGTGGAAACTCTGTCACAGTGGACAATCACATCTGGGTGTTTACCTCACTGAATTAACCACTCCTTTGCCCGCTTCACAGTTGACACACCAGACTAAACCCCTTGACAACCATGTGGAGATACAGGAGGTGAGCAGAGTCGTGAGGGCATTGAACACATGCAAAGCTGCTGGATTTCATGGGGTGACTGGGAGGCAGCTGAGGCACTGCATAGACCAGTTGGCAGGAAACTCCACCCCTTGTCATGCTTCGAGAAACTGGTACGGTTTCATATCAACTCACATCTCACCCCACATTCAACGCCCACCTGTTTCATACAGGGCCAACAGGTCAATGGAGGACCAACGTGGAGCAATGGGGAAGCTTGGTGAGGCTGCTCTTCCTGGACTTCAGCTCATCCTTCAACACTATAATCTGAGGGCTGGCTGGTGAGCTAATTGCTGCTCCCCAACCTTCTAAAAAGGGACAAGACAGGAACGGTTTTTCTTCACTTCTAAATGACTTTTTGGAACGCCATCATTGAACAGCCATCCATGACGACCATCCGTGAGTAGCATATTTTAAAAAAAAATTTCCTCCCTTTCTCCATATAGAACTTTTAAGGTTGTTTCCCCTGTGTGGTGAGGACATTATCGGACATGAACAATGGAAGCCATTCTGCTGTGTGGAATGCAGGGGGAAAGCAACACTTTGGTATTTCCATCTGGAGGGATTCTGCATGGTCATCTCACTCTCCATCTCTCTGTGTGTGCTTTACCGTTGACACCCGCCAAAAAGCACCTACCCAACTGACAGGCGTACCTCAACATTGTCAAAATTTTGTACTGTGAATATCCACTTCGATTTATGTCATCCATTTTTACCTGACACTACAGAAAACATGGGCTAAAAGTGTTAAAAAATTTGCGGAAGGGCTTTTCTTGCCTTTAAGTATTCATACCCCTTTGCTGTGGACACTCATATTTTAACTCATGCTGTCCGTTTCTTCTGATCGTCCTTGAGTGGTTCTTCTCCTTCCATGGAATGCAGTTGTGTTTAACTAAGCTGATTGGACTTGATTTTTAAAGGCCAACACTTGTCTATATAACACCATACAGCACACAATGCATAACAGAGCTGAATGTGAAGCGGGCAGGAAGAGAATCAGCTTCTCCAAGACCAATGCCGTGGTTTTCAACCTGATAAAATGTGGCTTCCCCTGTTTTGGTTGGAGGAGAGGTCCTGTCTGAAGTGGGGGAGTTCAAGTATCTTGGACTCTTGTTCAAGAGTGAGGGCAGAATGGTGCAACCCCTGCTATAATGCAGATGTTGTGCTGGTCTGTTTTGGTGAAAACAGAGCAGAGCAAAAAGGCAAAGCTCTGAATTTACTGGTTATTCTACATTCCTACCCTCACCTATGGTCATGAAATCTGGAGCAGCAGAGGGGTTGCTGGAGGGTGCCTTTCTCTCAGCAGGCCTAGGAGTGCCTCAGGCTTCACCCAGAGCTAGAGGATTTTTTTGGGGAGAGGGAAGTCTGGAAGTCTCTGCTGAGAATTCTGTCCCCATGATCTTGTCCAGGATAAGTGGAAGGTAATAAGTACAAGGACACAACATGTATCCAATATCTCCTCTCTTGGTACTGTCTTTTGTGCAACACCTACTTGAATGGCTTTTCAAATTTCAAATCTATCTTGGGATGTGGTAATCTTTTTGCATAAATTTAGTTACTCTCTATAAAGCTTGGATCACTTTTAAACCAGGTAGTATAGCATAGTCTAAATAACACTACAGTAGATACATAGATCAAAACCAAAGATACAAAAAGACTTTTCATCACAGCCATAGTTTTAACATCAAGATCAAAAGTTTTACTCTCTGGAAGCTTATAATAATAATAATAATTTAACTTTATTGATCTCACATTGGAGAAATTAACCTCTCTAATTAACCCACCCCCTTTGGGAACAGTGGGCTGCCATTGTGTGGCACCAAGGAAGCATATTGGGGTTAAGGGTCTTGCTCAGAAGTGTAGAGGCATTGGGATTCAAACCAGGTACTTGCAACTTTATCAGAGCACAAGCACACTGCTCTAACCAACTAAGCCAACACTCCCCTTAAGATTGTCTGGAAACGGAAATGGGGCCTGTTTACACACAGTTGTAGTCTTTTTCGCTTCACTCTGTGTACTCCGACGCCGAGGTGCTAACGCCTCTGTTAAACACTTTAAAAAACTCTGAAAATGGAATACGAAAGGTGGATTCTTGATTCTCGACGTCGGAGTACACAGAGTGAAGCTTAAAAAGACTACAACTGTGTAAACAGGCCCCATTTCCGTTTCCCGGTGGCAGGGAATATTGACTATTCCAACAGAACTCAATGGCATTTACAAAATGCTAAATAAAACACTACAGGAACGCTTTTTCTTTTCACGAAACTTTTTTGGAACGCCATTGAACAGCGCTGACGACCGGTGAGTAGCATATTTTAAATGGTTGAAAAGGGTTGTTTTAAGGACATTATCGGACATGCACAATGGAAGCCATTCTGAAGCAGCCAGGGGGGATTCTGCATGAGCCAAAAAGCAGAGACAGGACCAATTGTCCAAAATTTTGGTGTCGATCATTCGATTTCATCCTGGACACTACAGAAAATGGGCTAAAAGTGTTAAAAACCGAATTCTCCTTTAACATTTCTTTTTTTTTTTTTCCAGAGTGAAGATGGAGGGGATCTGAACTACACTGGCTTACTTTTCTTACAAGATAAAACTTTAAGAGGAACAAAGAAAAGACGGCTAAAAAATAAAGATGATGTTTATTCACAAGTTAGTTACAAACCATTTGTGGACCAAGATGTTCAGTTTAATCAAAACTAAACGTAATATATGGTTCTAAACAAATGTTAAAAATACAATTTCCTTTATTCCTCCCTAAATTATGTCTACTTATAGTGTTAACTTCAAGATGCAGTCTTTTGCTCTCAGAAACGTAATCTCTGTTGATCCCTGTCTGGACCTCTCTGATTACTGTACAGTTGTGTTGCATTCTGAGGCTTTGGTAGACATTCAGAAGGTACTTATTGCTTAATTTTACCAAAAGAAGCAGAGCACAAATATCCAGCTTAAGCCATTTAATGTACCACTGGTTCCTGGATTCAGATGGGAAAATTATTGTTATCCCTCTTTATTAAATAAAAAATAAACCTATTTAAAAAAAAAAACACACACAAAGGAACATCCCTTACTATGTCATCGCTATTCCTTGATATCAGTGAAAGGTTATAACCATAGACATTTTATTTGCTGCAAATGTTATGAATACAGCTGCTATATCTACATTTAAAGGAAATATGGTTCAATGGTTTGAATACTCTTAATGTAAACAGTAACAGAATATTCTAATGTGATGCATATGTATTTGAAAATGCACACAGCCTATAACATTTTTTTTTTATCAATATATGTTTATATCTATATATGCATAAATATACTGTAATAATAATTACATTCATCATCAGTCATCAGGCCATATACATACACATATATTGAAATAAATATCTATTGGTATGTCCATAGTTGCTCAGGAAGCTCTTAAGTGAGCTGAAACTCCTAAAACAAGACTGTCTTGCAGAGGTTGTCTTGTGTTGCATTTCCAATGGTCAAGCAACATGACCTTTGCAATAAATGGTAGTCTTATTTTAGGAAACACACACAAACTTTCTGTTAGCCTGGTAAACACTAAACAGTAATGCAAACAGCAGCTGGTATTTACCTGGTAGACATAAATACACTTAGCGAGATAGAGAGTGATTAAAGTAAGTTTGAAACATGCCGACATTTTTCTAAATAAATATATTTTGTAGAGGTGTTATTAACATGACATGTTTACCAGATGTCGGTAACAACCAATGCAATCCACACAACCATAGATGTTCAGAAACTAAGTTATTTGTCAAAGTGAAATGACACAGACAAAAAGTATTGAAAACATTAAGTGTAATATATTTAATATACTTTAGTATATCCCAAATGTATTCACATTTTAATGGATCATTTTAAATATACTAACAAGGAAATGTACTGTGTCAAAATATATAAAAATCATAAAAAGATATTTTTTTGTACCAGTTTTGACTCTAAAACCTTTAACATACTAAAAATATTGTATTACAGTACGCGTATAAGATATGCATTATGTAAAAGTAGGCTTGTTTAATTTCTAAAATGTACAGCAGGAAAACATTTTGAAACATGTTTTATGTATATTTTTGTATGTAAATTAACTGTATAACAATTCACTTAAAGCTTAAAGCGAATTTGAATATGTAGAAATTTTAAGATATTTTAGGTCACATTTCAATGTAAGTATGCAGTAAATGTACTCATGCTTGTATTTTCTTAAATTATTTTTAAATATATAATGGAATGTTAACATGTATTAATCAAAAATGTACTGATAGTCTATTTGTAACATTTTTCAAAAGTATACAAACAGCTACACTTACAATGTAATGTTTAAAGGGTTCATAATGTTACGATACATCTTAGAGACATTTAAACCACGTAAAACAACAAAATAGAAACACACACAGAAATATAGGTGCACACAAATTAGGAGTACCGTACTATGTTTTAGTAACAATAAGTTGTTTAAAGATGTGCAGACACTACGTTTTATAGGTGACTCCCCCAAAACTACATTAGGCAAGTAAAATTTACCTACATTAAAATACTTACTGATGTTAAAAAACATAATTTATTATTATTTTTTTTCTAATGTTTAAATAAGTCCGGCCAAGTGCAAAAAAAAAAAAAAAGATCAAGAGGATCTTAATTGGTACAGGAAAAATATCTGAAAGGTACCTCCTTGAAAACATTATTTATTACTAACTCTCAACAGATTTAGGGAAAGGAATGGCATATATTTTGTCCTTTAACTTTACCATTACACATTTCCACCCTTGGTAAGCTCTTTTACTAAAACACAGAAGCGATTTGAGGTGGACGCTGACGAGATACCATTGTCAGATGTAAAAGCCACCAGGGTAACTATTAAATTTTTATTTTTTTTAACAGTATCCTGTCTGGCAATGTGGCAATAAGAATAATTATCTTAATGCAAAAACGAGAGCCCAACAGATTTTGCTTTCACAAGTGAAGCAGGATAGGGCTATCGCCATAGTGTTCCACTCGATTTATACATATAAATAGCTTTATTATAAATCATGCAGGGAGTATTACAGATTATGTGGACACTGAGGACAGTGTAAGTAGAACAGGAAAGGTAAAAACAGAAAAAAAGAAGAAAAGATGAAAGAAAGAGGAGATAAAAAGGAAATAAAGATATAACATCTTCAGCCTGCTTCATCACCTGCAAAGAGATGTAAAAAAACTGCACAACCAACGGATATTCACTACTCAAAAAAAAAATAAAAATAATAATAATAATAAAGGAACACAGAGTATAGCATCAAGATAATTAAACTTCTGGGATATTGATTTGGTCAGGTAAGTAGTAGAGGAGGGGGGTGCTAATCAGTTTCAGCTGCTTTGGTATTAATGAAATTAACAACAGGTGCACTAGAGGGGCAACAATGAGACGACCATCAAAACAGGAATGGTTTTACAGGTGGAGGCCTTAATCTATATCAGAATAGATTGTAAAAATCTTACTGTTTGTTCTTAAAGCTTTCAGTGGCTTAGCTACCAGTAAATGACCAAGCTTCTTCATATCTATACTCCTTCAGAACTCTAGCTGCACCTGAAGCATAACTAAAACTTGAAGGTGACCGAGTTTTTGTGGCAATCCCAAGAGTCTGGTATAACCTGCCCTGGCATGTTCAAACTGCAAAATGAGTTGAGGTTTTCAATACCCCCTGAAAATGCATTTTTTGCTTAAGGTATTAGATAACCTTAAAGTAAAAGCTTGGCAAAAAAAAATTAATTTATTTATATAATTTTGTCCCCTGGTTCTCCTCCTGGTGGGATATGCCTGGAATACCTCTTGAGGAAGCATCCAGGTGGCATCTAAAAAAGATGTCATCTCAGTTGACTCCTCTCGATATGGAGAAGCAGTTCTACTCTGAGCCTCTCACAAAAGACAAAGCTCCTCACCCTATCTCTAATGGAGTGCCTACCCACCCTGCGGAGAAAGCTAATTTCAGGCACCTGTATCCAAGATCTCAGTCTTTCGGTCATGATCAAAATTTAATGACCATAGGCGAGAGTAGGAACGTAGGCAGACTGGTAAATAAAGTGCTTTGCCTTTTCACTCAGATTCTCTTTACGACAGACCGTTGCAGCATTATAGCAGCAGCCACACATATCTGTCTATCGATTTCCCGCTCCATTCTCCCCTCACCCGAGAACATGACCCCAAGATCCCTGAACTCCTCCCAGGGGCAGGAAGTCTCCTCAAACTTGAGGGGGATAACCCTTCAATTTTTCTGGTTCAGAACCATGACTTCAGACTTGCTCTCACCCAGCAAGTTCTGAAGGAAGCAGAAAAAATCCCTCGCTCTGTGTCTAATGAACTACAAACTAAACAGGTATAAGAGCAGTCTGCATATCAATGCCAACTCCAGTACCAAGTACCAGTACTGTCTCAAGTTAAAAGAAACTCTGTTAAAGTGCCTCAATTCTGCCAAATTAACTGAAAGGTTTGGAGGACACTGTTCAGCAGCTAAGCTCCTCTTGATGTGTTAATCATGGTTTTATTAAGAATGTTTTGCCTGTTTTAGAGATCTATTTAATTCAAATCATATCACATTGCTTATGTGATATGACTGCTGAGGAAGTGTTCACCCCCAATAACCCGGACTGTGACCACTTGGCCTAACAGTGCCTCTGTGTAGCTGCAGGACTGCTTTGAAAGCACAGACGGGGAAATTTTCTGCCACCAGGACCAGGAGGTGTTTGCCTCAGCTGTACTTGGCTACATCCACCACCGTGGCAACACTGTCACTTATATACACATATATACGCATATACACATATATACGCATATATATATATATATATATATATATATATATATATATATATAGAGGAATCATTTTTGTTAATAAAACCATCCCAACAAATTATTTTGAAAGTTTATCCAGGCTTGGGTAGTTTGATTGGATATGCTTTGCTTTGTTTCTGTCAGTTATCATCTGTCTGTTTATGGCACATCTACATTTAATAGCTTTTCATAGAGATGCTATTGTTATTTTTTTTTTAGCCTCCCTCTACTCTAAAAGGCAGGGTAAAAGGCACAAGTCTCAGAGTGAAATTAAATTCTTACTAGGGGAAAAGAACAGAGTGACTAACTGTCGATAGTTTTAACTAGTGCTGCCATTTTTTCGCCCCGATACCTGATACATGACTGTGCAGTATTGGCCATTACCATACCATTACCATCTGTTTGAAATTGATGTGTGTGTATATATGAAGAACTGCCTACTAGTTGGATGTAAAATAATTGCCATCATGGGTTTGTCAAGCTGCTGCCTACCTATGTGAAGCATGGAAAAAAAAGACTAATACAAAGTGAATCCAGCAGAACTTTTTATTGCCTACCTGGAATGGGTGACAATAGTTGAATAAACTTTTGGCTCTGGAAATGTGGTATCAGGTGCCCTATTTGTTGGTACTTCGCCTTTACTGATACCACCATTTAGTGCTGGATCAGGGCCCTGCGCGATACTTGTATCGGTATCAGTGCAACACTAGTTTTAACCTTGGCAGACTTGGAAAAAAAAACATTTAAGATATTTTAGTTTTTAGTCGTTTATATGTTTTATTACAGCATCTTTTGAGTTGTTACAGTTTGGCCAATATCAAGTAAACTATCTGTGGAGGAAAAGACCAACAGTTCAATCAGTTTTCACCTGGTGATATTTTTTACACTTTGAGTCAGGCTAGTGAGTTGTTTAATGCATAAGATTTTATGTTTTTTTATTTTATATTTGTTATCACTTTTCAAATTTAACCCAGTTATAAGAAATATTTGCAACTTTGTTACTCTAGCCCCATATTCATAAAAAAATAGCATGTTCTGTGTTCTGAACTGAGACACAATATATATGACACAATATAAAGCCATTACTTTGAACACTTTTGTAGAAAAAAATGAGTGAGGCAGGAAATACAGTGATTCGTCGGCAATGGTGTAAAATTACCACACTTCCTCCTGTCTTTTTAGTATCACGGAGTGTAAGGAGTTGTGTGAAGATGCTTCTGTTTTGGGTTATGCTACATGTTCTTCTTCATCAAAGAAGTAAGTGTAATCTTCTGTAATTTTAAAACATGATTTACCATTTCATATGTTACATACAACCCTGTACATCAGACTTTCTATAACTGGATTGGTACTGTTAGTGAATGTTGATTTCCTGTATTTAGAATTTTCAAGAGACCATCCTTTTCTTAAAATTATTTATTCATGGAACTCTATAAAATGCGTTTTTCTTGATGTTTGCAGCTCTTAAGCAAAATCTCACCTCCACAAATATGATATGTAATGCTGATAGTGGGTAGTATTATTGTATTCAATTTAAACTAATGTCCAACGGAAAAATAAAAACCATGGACAATTATATGGAATTTCATATTTAATCTTCTGATAATAGAGGCTGGCGGGCCTTTGCCAGTAACATACTTAAAAAGTGCAACATTGAAAAAGTAAGTTGATTCATTTAATGTGTGAATATATTATTGAACTGATGTTTAAAAAAAACTGTCCAACAGCAAACTTCAGAAAAACATGAAAAAGCAAGATATTTAAATAAAAATCCAAAACCTAAATACAAAGGATATTTTGCATTAAACATTATCATCTGTGTGGCAACAGGAAGTTGCATTTCTAAGAAAGCCAATCAGATGCCTTTGAAAGTGTTTTACAAAACATCCCTCGTTGATTCAAATGTCATTTTTCTCAATGAAGACAGTGTAAATATTACTCTTTTATGGGCTACACTGTTTAACTTCATGAACGATGTAAGTAATGCATAAACTGTAACACCTAATTTTCACGTCCTAGCTTTTTATATAATTTAGTTTGATATTTTTTTAACTTTTTCATGTTCAACTTTTCTCTCTTTTTGTTTTAAAGTTACAGATGCCTTGGTTCCAGTGGTCACAGCCCAGCTGGGCAAACCTGTGACCTTAACATGTGATTTGAGCAAGAAGTTTGAGACCATGGACTGGCTTCACTGGTACAAGCAGACTACAGGAGATACTCTCAAATTAATTTCAGTGCTGCAGAAGAATGCAAACCCTATTTATGGAGCTGGATTTTCATCCATAAATTTCAACTCAACATATGATAACAAAATGTTGAATCTGACGATCTTGAGGACTGCTAAAGAAGATAAAGGAATGTATCACTGTGTGCATATGAACCGGTTTGAATCTATATGGAATGGGAGTTACTTATCAATAGAAGGTAATCATGAAAATAATTAAAATACTATATAATAAAAAGCATGAAAATCCTTTATATAAAATATATTTTACTAGGTTTTGGCTGCTGAACCTGATATGATTAGTATAGGTATTTAAACAGTCATGCATAGAGGGCAGCCATAGCATTTTTTTATCCCGCAGAACATTTTTGGTTAATCTCTTTAAATATGTAGACATACAATTTCAGAGCTTCTAATTTGATAGTTGTTATTGAGAGTTTACTGAAATGAAAGAATTATAGAAATAAATGCAATTCTTTTTTCGTGAAAATGTTAGTATGTTGTTGAGTTTTGAGATTTATTAGAAATACATAGAAAATACCTGCTGCTATATTGGTGTAATTTTAAATGAAAAGTAAGATCAAATATTTTTTTTGAAATAATGCTGAAAAACTTTTCCATAATTAAATAACGAGGACCTTCTCACCTAAAAATAAACAATTTTCTTTATCAAGAACTCAACATTTTTAATTAATGGAATGATCTAGCTTTAAAATATCTTATGGACATTAGCAATGTCAAGCTGTATGTTGTTCTTATACTTTATTAATAATGATAAAAATAATATTGCAATTAATGTTCATTGTTTAGGAAACACAGAGACAATTTCAAGCTATCGTGTTGTTCAGCAGCCAGCTGTTCTAGATCCATCCCGGCCCAGCAGACTCAGATACTCTGCAGTGTTCAATTTTCTCAGCCTGGGGAAAAGACTCCGAGGAGAACCCAGTGTACTTGGTTAAGGACCAAACTATAAAGTCTGTTCCAGATCTCATCTTCACTGATGCAACACCTGAAAATTGTGAGAAGCCATCAAACGCTGAAAAGAGATGTAGTTATAACTTTTCTATGAAGGTCTCCCCTTCTGATCTTGGAACATACTACTGTGCAGTGGCCACATGTGGAGAGATATTACTTGGAGATGGAACTAGAGTTGAAATTGGTATGATTTCTTTCTATCATACTCTTAGCCAAAATGTATCAATGATGGGCTTTTTAACAGAAACAATTGCATCTTTTCTTCTTTTTTTCCCCCAGCTCATTCATTAAGTGGCATGTCTTTGGTAATAACAATGATCTGCTTGGCCATATCTGTGCTTTTGAATATTGGCTTAATTTGTTGCCAAACTCACAGAAGATCACTCAAAAACAGAGGTAGGTACTTGTAAACTACAAACAAATATACAAAGAAAATAGTAGAACAATTTTAGAATCAAAATTCCTCTTTGAACCATGTGTTTAGAAAGATCTTCTTCACAAACACAACATAACCACACAAGGCAACCTGATGATTTTGTGAGTAATTACAATAATTGTCTTTGTTAATTAGAAATATACTAAACCCAAAGGCGTAAACAAAATAACTGAAATTAAAATGTTTGTATAACTTTTATGTTTTCACTCAGACAGAAGAAGGAGAGCATCTGACCTATGCTGCCTTACATTTCTCTACAGGGACGGAGAACAGGAGAGAGTTGAAGACTAAAGAAAGTGTGTATTCAAACGTCAGACTGAGTCATTTAGAGAATATATCCTGATGAAGCTCATTTGTCTGATTAAATATACCTCATTAGACAACTTATAAAAAGATAATTCAATATATTAAATTAACACCATATTTCTCTGCTTCAGATTTGTTTATTGGTCTGTAGTGATCTCAGTTGTCATATCTTCATTAAGTGGAAAAATGTCATGATTATAATACGTTTGGAAAAAGTCTATATTAAATATATTCTTGGTGAACTCAGTGAATAAAAATATTTATCTATATTGTTGGTTTTGTGTCAGTGTAGGCTCACGTAGAACATTGTGATATATTAATGTACAAAAATACAATTCTTACGATAGTGTTCTATGCCTGTTGCTCATTTTAAACTGAGGTTATATAGACCAAACATCGGTCCTGATGGTGTTTAGCTTTTCCTTTTTAAGCCTAAATAGAATTATAGCACCAGTCATGAGGAGAAGACATAAAGAAACGTGTGCCATCTGCCAGCAGTACTGTACCACAGAACTATCAGAAAGCTAGATGATGATAGTTGGGGAGGCTACCTAACAAAGGCTGAATATCCAGCAGTACCTCATGGTAAAGCTACATTTTGTGGGGGTTGAAGACCAACCAATATGAATTATTGGTTAATGTTAAATAAAACAATATATGTTTGTTTGTTTATTTAGATCCCCATTGGCTACTGAGTAAAAGTGGTAGCTATTCTTCCTTGGGTCATTTTTTGAACAGATATATCAAAGTTGTGTAACAATGAAGCAAAACACAGAAGTACACACACACACACACACACACACACACACACACACACACACACACACACA
>JAGKQL010000006.1:383278-485282 GCA_018398635.1 Cyprinodon brontotheroides | reverse complement strand
AATTAAGTTTACACTGAAATATTAACACCACATTTTTTACTGTGTATATGGAATGGGATAACCTTGTCATTAAAAGGTAATCTTGAAAATAATTAAAACACTATATAATAAAAAGCATAAAAATCTTCACTAGGTTTTGGCTGCTGAACCTGATATGGTTAGTATAGGTATTCAAAAAGTCATTTATAGAGGGGAGCCATCACATTTTGTTATCCTGCAGAACATTTTAGTTTTATCTCTTTAAATATGTAGACATATAATTTCAGAGCTTTTAAATTGATAGTTTTTATTGGGACCTTGCTGAAATAAAAAAAATACAACTACAGAAATAATTAGAATTCTCTAATGTGGAAATGTTAGTATGTTGTTGGATTTTTCTCAATTTTCCCCCTGCTTTTATATTGGTGTAATTTTGAACAAACAGTTAAATCAAATATATTTTTTTTAATAATTCTGAAATACTTTGCTACAATGAAATAACGAGGACCTTCTCACTTAGAAACAGACAATTTTCCTTATCAAGAAACCAAAATTTTATTTATTTTTTGGAAGGATCTCGCTTTTATGAATATTAGCAACACGCTGTATGTGTTTCTTCTACTTAAATTCAAAATAATTTAAAAAATGAATAAAAATATATATTATACGTATGTATATATAAAGACAGAAAATGTTTGAAGGACATGCAGGTTAAGTCATCCCGTCCAGCAGACTCAGATACTCTGCAGTGTTCACTCCTTTCTCAGCCTGAGGAAAAGACCTGTTCAGGAGAACCCAGTGTGTTCTGGTTAAGGACCAAACTAGACAAGTCTGTTCCAGATCTTTTCTTCACTGATGGAAAAACACCTGAAAATTGTGAGAAGCCATCAAACGCTGAAAAGAGATGTAGTTATAACTTCTCTAAGAAGGTTTCCCCTTCTGATCTTGGAACATACTACTGTGCAGTGGCCACATGTGGAGAGATATTACTTGGAAACGGAACCAGAGTTGAAATTGGTATGATTTCTTTCTATCATACTCTTAGCCAATATGTATCAATGATGGGCTTTTTAACAGAAACAATTGCATCCTGTCTTCTTTTTTTCCAGCTTATTCATTAAGTGAAACGTCTTTAGTAATAACAATGATCTGCTTGGCCATATCTGTGCTTGTCAATATTGGTTTAATTTGTGGCGAAACTCACAGAGGATCACACAAAAACAGAAGTAAGTACTAATAAAATAACAATTTTAGAATTCCTCTTTGAACCATGTTTAGAAAGATCTTCTTTACAAACACAACATAATCACACAAGGCAACCTGATTATTTTTTGAGTAATTACAGTAATTGTCCTTTTTAATTAGAAATATATTAAACCCAAATGGATACAAAAAAATGACGGAAATTAAAATGTTTTAAGGGTTTAAAAGGTTTTTAAAGGGTAAAAAGGTTTAAATTTTATGTTTTCACTCAGACAGAAGAAAGAGAGCATCTGACCTATGCTGCCTTACATTTCTCTACAGGGACGGTGAACAGGAGAGAGTTGAAGACTGAAGAAAGTGTGTATTCAAATGTCAGATACAGTCCTTTAGAGCCTGATGAAGCTCATTTGTCTGATTAAATATACCTTAAAAAACAACCTTTGAAAAAGGTAATTAAATATATTAAATTAATACCCTATTTCTGTGCTTAGAATTTGTTTATTGGTCTGAAGTGATCTCAGTTGTCATATCTTCATTAAGTGGAAAAATGTCATGATTATGAAATGTGTGTAAAAAATCTATGTTATGCATTTTTCTTGGTGAATTCAGTGAATAAAAAATGTATCTATATTGTTGGTTTTGTATCAATGTAGGCTCACATAGAACATTGTGATATATTAATGAACAAAAATAAAGTTCTAAATATAGTAAGTATAAGATATGTATCTGAGACTAAAATAATAATTCAACATTCATTTAAAACATTGAAGTAAAATGTATAATGTGGTTTGTAAATGACCCAAACAAATAGCCTGACGGTTTTCAAAATGAGCAGAGTTTTAATAAGTAAAACATTAAAGAGAAGATACAGGAAGAGCAAGCAATGCAGAACCAGCAGCTTAAAGGTGCATGGTCATGTTCATTGCCTGTGGCTCATTTTAAACTGAGGTTATATAGACCAAACGAGAAGACATAAAGAAACGTGTGCCATCTGCCAGCAGTACTGTACCATAGAACTATCAGAAAGCTAGATGATGATAGTTGTGGAGGCTACTTAAGAAAGGCTGAATATCCAGCAATACCTCATGGTAAAGCTGCATTTTGTGGGAGGTTGAAGACCGACCAATATGAATTATTGGTTAATATTAAATAAAACAATCTATGTTTGTTTGTTTGTTTATTTAGATCCCCATTAGCTACTGAGTCAAAGTGGTAGTTATTCTTCCATGGTTCTTAACATTTTTTAACAGATATTATATCAAATCAATGCTCTGGTACACACACCCACTCCACACACACACACCCCGACAAGACAATACAACTTCATATGCATATATAACATACACACAGATACATTTACCAATCAGTAGTGACTGGTGGAGTTTTCTCCAGGGGGTCTATTAATTCAAATAGACGTTTAACAAAAACCAATCAAACTTATACTGTGTTATCACACCAGTACTATGTATATGAGCATAACAACAAAAAACACATAAGGTCATGTCGGGTTTAGTTTTTTTTTTTACACATAAATCTTGCCCTTCTGGGGCTTTGTGAAGGCAAATCTGTGTTTTACATGGTCCAATACTGTTTTAAAACCTAAACCTAATATACTGTACCAGTTTAATAATGGAGAGCTATTAGTAAGCTTTATATATATATTTTTATATATAAAAAAAGATTATTTTTCGAGTATTTGTTTATTTAAGACAACTATGCAAAACAACAAACATCTAGATCTGGAGCCGCGGGTTGCCGACTCCTGGTAGAATAGCACACTATATTATATTATTTTCCGTGTTGGATCCCAGATTGTTCATTCTTCTTTGCCTTTTCTAAAAAGTGCTTTAAATTAGTCCTAGCTGTCTTTATCCATGCTGGCTCACATCCTGATATTTGAAAAAGGAGGCATGGAAAGCAGAATAAAATGTTAGCCTGGCTACATTGGTTATCCTCCAGCAGCTGTGTGTCGCAGTGAGTTTGTCATGGATATTTTTACTATCTGGTCATTAAAGTGTGTGAAGCCCTGGGTCTTCTCCTTGGAGTAAAGCAGCCTTCCCACGCAGTCGGTTTCGAATCTTTCAAAAGCCTAATGGCGTTGAACTGACCCAAAATACTGAACGTGGGCAGGTTGGTTGTGCAAAACCCGCTCTGGTAATCGAACGCGCCGGGCCGTGGCGCTCCCCACGCGAGGGGATGATGGAGATGATGAGATGGATTTAGGAGACTGGGCTCCAGTGCATGGTAATAGAGGGTCAGGAAGAGAGCGCAGAGAAGGCAATGTGTCAGAGACACAAAGCGATAAAAGGAGCCTGGAAGGAAACTGTTTGGATGAAAACAATGTAGTTTCAAAATATTTGATAGTTCGGGAAGGAAGCTAAACTAACAATAAAGTTAAGGAAGGAGGATTTCAGCGTATTCATCCTCAGTTCATTTAGCTCTGCTCTAAAGAATTAAAAAAGCAGTTTGGAGAGCATACAGTTGCTAAAATCCTTAGAGATGTGGGTAATCTGCCGGGTTACAGTGAAAAATGAAGAACAGAAAAACAAAGTGATGAGCACCCGGAGTATTTGTAAAAACGCTTATTACTCAGGTAAAGATTTTGGGAGGTGGCGATAAAGTAGGTAAGGAAAGTGATTACAGGTATCCCAGTGGAGGAAGATCTAGAAAAGTTTAGACGTGGTATTTATGGTGGTGAAATGAGCAAAATCAAAAGATTGATGAGAACAGTGGAAGGTGAAAGAGTGGAAAGTCTCTCAGTAATGTTGGAGTTTCAAACAAATATTCTTCCTGAAAGGGTGAAAGTTGGGTGTATGTGCTTTCCTGTAAGGCCATATATCCCTCCTCCTCTCAGGTGTTATAAATGCCAGAGATATGGACACATCGCAGCAGCATGTAGGGGAGAACAGAGATGTCCAAAGTGTGGAGGAGAGCATAGCTATGTTGAATGTAAAAATGGGAAGGAAACTTTTTGCTGTTGTGGAGGGCAACACAGAGTGACTTATGGAGGATGTGAGCTCAGAAGAAAAGCAATGGAAATCAAACAGGTTAAAGTCACCAATACTATAAATTATGCAGAAGCCGCTAAGCCAAAAGAAGTGATAAAGAAAGTTCAGCCAAATCCAACACCAAAACAAAGACAGAGTGGAACTGAAAATGTGCAAACAGTTGAAAACATTATGTTGTTCATTGTATATGTCATCAATTGTACAGATCAACTTAAGCAAAAAACAGAAAAAATCTAAATAATTGTGAAAGGGGCGGAGAGGTTTTTCGGTATAAAGGACATATCCTAGGAACACATAAATAAGAGATTAGGGGCAGAAGGAAAGACAGGAGGACAGGAAGAAAAAATCTGAACATCTTACAATGGAACGCTATAAGCCTTAGCGCAAATAGACAAGAGTTTAAAAGATTTCTTAGAGAATTTAAAGAAGATATAGATATTATATGTATTCAGGAAACGTGGCTTAAACCAAATCTTGATTTTCTTATAAAAGGATATGAAAGCATTAGAAGAGATAGAGAGGGAGGATCTGGAGGAGGGTGTATAATATTAATAAAACAGGGAATTCAATTTAGACTATTGGCTAAAGGAAGAGTGTTAGAATACATTGATACTGAAATTTGTACAGTAAATAAGTCATTTAAATTAATCAACTTCTATAATCTATGTAAAAGAATTTCAATAGATTTAATGGAGGAACTATTTAGAGGGTTAGGTTATATGGTGTGGGGACTTTAATGGACATAGTTCATTATGGGGTCATCATAATGATCAAAATGGGGAAATAATAGAAGAAATAATGGATGTTAAAAATTTGGTATGTCTAAATGATGGAAGTGGAACCAGAATCAATTTTAGAGATAATACAGAGTCAGCAATTGATTTAACATTAGTTTCAAATTCTATAGCAGGTGTTTGTTTATGGCAAGTAATCAATAAAACAACTATAGGAAGTGATCATTACCCTATTTTCATTGGCAAATAAAGTTAAATATAGAAAAGCATTATGTAAAAGGGGCAAAGAAAATGTGTTTTAGGTCAGAAGATTGGAAAACATTTAGGAATAGTAGTTAAATTAAAATGTTAAAAGTGGATATGAGTAGGAGTATTGATGAAATAAATGTTTCTATATGTAATACTGTCTTAGAAGCTGCTAATCAGGCTATAAGGAAGAAAGGTGGGGGAAGGGAAAGAAGGTTGGTTCCCTGGTGGACATCAGAATGTAAGGAGGTTATCAAGAAACCAAATAAAGCTTTCAAATTATTTAAAAGAAATCACAATTTTCAGAATCTGAATAAATTCAAGAAATTGCAAGCAAATGTAAGAAGAACTATTAAAAATGCAAAAAGAGATTATTGGAGGAGTTTCTGTAATTCAGCGGGGAGGGAGACAGATATATATAGACAGATATATATATATATATATATATATATATATATTAAGGAGTGGGCAACAATTAAAATAATGAATAGGATTAAAAGAGTGAGTGGTTATCCAATATTAAATGATGGAGAAATAACAGCAGTTAGTGACAGAGAAAAGGCAAAAATGTTGGTAAATACATTTGTTAAAATTCATAGTTCTGGAAATATTAGTGAAGAAGGAAAAAAAGGAAGAGAAAATACCATCTTAGAGAACAAGGATTTATTACAGGAAATAGGAGATAAAAATGATCCATTAGATTTGTTGTTTACAATAACAGAACTGAATAGTGCATTTAAAAAAAAAACGTAAGTTATCAGCTTCAAGCAAAAGATCAAATTTATTATGTTATGATTAGTAATTTCAATGAATATTCTAAAAATATTGATATTAGTAGATATTTATAATAGAATATGGGAATATGGAATACTGCCGAGAAGTTAGAAAGAGGCTATAGTGGTTCCAATACCGAAATCGGGTAAAGATGTCTCAAAACCAGAAAACTATAGACCTATTGCTTTAACATCAAGTTTGAGTAAAATTAATGGAGAAAATGATAAATTAAAGATTAATATATTATATGTAAAATAAGGCACTTATATCATCTCATCACAGGATTCAGGAGAGGGAGAGGTACAATGGATCCAGTTTTATGTTTAGAGCATAAAATTAGAAAGGCTCAAGTGAATAAAGAGTGTTGTTGAAGTATTTTTTTGACAATGAGAGAGCAAAAGATATGATGTGGAGGGAAGGGTTATTAATTAAATTGAGAAGAATGGGTATAAATGGTCATATGTTTAGATGGATAAAAAAGAAGAAAGACAAATACAAGTGAGGATAGGGAAAGATTATTCTGAGGAGTTTGAAATATAGAAAACCACGACACCACAGGGAAGTATAGTAAGGAATGTTATTAAATTTTCTAAATTAGTGGTTAATGATATATTCAAAGAACTAAAGGGTGGAATGGGATTATCATTATTTTGCTGACGATGGAGCAATGTGGAAAAGAGGAAGAAATTTAGACTTTTATAGTAAAGAAACTTCAGGGAGCGATTTCAGTTGTAGAAAAATGGTCATATAAATGGGGTTTTAAATTTTCTGTAGAGAAAACAAGAATAATGTTTTTTACAAATCAAAGAGGTGATGAAAAAATTAACTTAAAATTATACGGTCAGGATTTGGAAAGAGTTAGACAATTTAAACTTCTTGGGATGTGGTTTTATGAAAGATTGACATGGGGTATGCACATTAAGAAAATAATCGATAAATGTAGGAAGGTATTAAATATAATGAGGTGTTTAGTTGGAATAGAGTGGGAAGCTGATAGAAAAGCATTAAAAGCAACTTATACTGGATTAATCAGGTCAGTACTTGACTATGGATGTATAGTTTATAACTCAGCAGCAGATACAAACCTCCATAAGTTAAATTTTATTCAACATCAGTCTTTAAGAATATGTACTGGTGCTTCTAAAACATCTTTAACAGCAGGATTACAGGTTGGAATGGAAAACATGCCCCTTGATTTTATAAGAGATCATTTATCTTTAAACTATTGCTCAAATTTACAGCGACAAAGCAATGATCATCCAACATTAGAGGTCCTTAAACCTGGATGGGAAAAAGAAAAGAAAAAATGAAAGAGCTTTGGATGGGTAATAAACACTAGAGTTAATTAACTTCATTTAAATCAGTTGAAAATATGTCAGACGGTTCCATTAAGTGCTATACCACCTTGGATACTTCCTGATACTGAAATTGATCTTTCATTATTAAAAAAGAAGAACAAGAATAAATGTCAAATTATGAAAAAAATATATAGTAAATGATCACCTAAATAAATATTATAACTTTATACAAATATATACAGAGGCATCAAAAACTATGGCTATTAGGGTAGGGATAGCATTTATTATCCAACAGTTTCAAATTAAGGTAGGGAAAAGGATTGGTGATGGAGTTTCAGTGTATAGAGGAGAAATGCTAGCTTTGCTTTTAGTAGTTCAAAGGGGTGAAGAGGTAAGACCATTGAAATCTATATTTTATTCAGATTCTAGTTCCTCATTAGTCAGTTTGCAAAACCTCCTTTTATATTTGACCTTTTATGTCCTTTGTGACACTTTGGAAAGGTTATTAAAGATCTCTACATTTTGTAGAGACTATCTTACTTTAAACTGTTTTCAGTCGGATTGGGTCACAGTGACTAAGCAGATCTGATTGCAGATCTGGAAGGAGGTTTGAATTTAAACAGATGTTTCCTTAGTGTACACTTAGATTTCAAACACACACACACACACTTCAAACAGCAACAATCATACAGAATTACACATCCCAGAGCTCTTCAAGCACACAAAATTCATACTGTTAAAGCCATGGCAACTAGTTTCATGTGCACATCATCATATCTTCATAGACCCAAACAGCCAATTTAACTAATTTGCTTGCACTTTTTCACTATTTTTAACAACTTTTGGTCTAGCAACATCAACACAGAGCCAACCTGCTCTCTGTTGTTTCTTTCTCCGGAGACATTAACAAAAACAACAACGATGAGATCTCGATACAGTCCCTGTGGACTCAGGCCTTTTTCTCAACATTACAGCCCTTCAGTCTCAGGCGAAGTGCAACTCGGAGAGATATTTAAGGTGGCTACAACAGTCTCTTAACATATAAATAGTTATTTATCTTAGTTGTATTCATAATGATACATCAATTATAAATTGTGACCGGAAGTTTACACCACTTTCTAATGTTATGGTGCTGTTGGGAGCTGGAGAAAATCCCATCTTTCTCCAGCAGAGTCCGCCGCGGGATCCTCTGAGGGAGCCTCCTGCACAGTTGCAGCTCATCAAGATCATCAGAGGATCCACTATATAAGCTGTCTTCAGACCTTGCCTCAACGCTAGAGTGTTGTTCCAGTTGGTCAGCCAAAGCCAGATCTCAGTGAATTTCCATGACTCTAATCCCTGGTTGGATTCTAACCCTCTGTTTCTGTAGCTCCTAGGAAACTCGCTGTTTCCTCCTCGCGGAAAGCTCCCCTGGAAGAGCTAACCTGCCGGCCACCCCTCAGAGCTGCCAAACCCCTGAAGATTCTCAGCGTCAACCCAAGCAGCTCTGGGCTAGAGCTGGGAAAACCAAGGCCAAGGTCTGCCTGCCAGACGGAGACGCTGAAGCAGCTAACGGACTCTGCTACTAAATCCTTCTCCAGAACCAACAGTGACTCTCCCAAAGAGAACCTAAGAACCCCTCAAGGTACTATCAGAGCACCATTGGAAAAACCAAACCCCGTCAACAGTCCTTAACTGTGCTGTCTCTCACGCAGACCTCAGGTGAAACCAGAATCCAGGCCCAACCAGCCATTCTGCATATTCAGTGTGATTGTGCAAATAAACTTTGTTAAACTTTTCATCCTGGTGTCCGGCCAGTGGTGTTCTGCATCTTTTGGGTTCCATTAGAGAACCGGACATGACAGAACACCGCGGCCAAAACTCAAGGCTCCAGCAGATAACCTCACCCGTCGCTTGGACGCAGCAGGAAGTTTTTTCCCAAGGACAAAACCCAAACGCTTTGTGAGTTATACCATCTTGTTGGATCTCATAATCAAATGCGTTACAGAGTTGTTTTAATTTTTCTGAATGGAGCTAATGCTACATCCGCGACAGCAACCATTTCCAGGTCCAGTTCCTCCCCGAAGGTCACAACCTGTGACGCCATCAGAGTTCCCGTCCCTAGTCTCCAGAAAAAAATTTAACATGAAAGATTGTAACAGTGCCGCTGATTTTTCAGAACTCCTGGTTGTTTTTCCACAGATCACAAGAAGATAACGTTCATTCCTCTCTCAGTTAACAGGAAGAGCTTTAGAATGGGCTCAGTAAGATTTGCCATTGATGACAGTTTAAATTGCCGTTTTTCTGACTTCATTGCTGAATTTTGGTCTTTAACCAGGAGACAGACCAAACGATTGATTCCAGAGCTCTTTTCAACCTTAAACAAGGTAATTCTTCAGTGGCAGAATTTTCAATTAACTTCGGGTTAAAGCGCAGCTTCAGATGGAACCAGGCTCTGAAAGGGAGCATTTTTCATGGCTTTTTAAATGAGCAAATCAAAGATGAACTTGCTACCCTTGATGAACCAGCCTCCCTCGAAGATTTAATTCGTCTCTCCATCAGATTAGATAGCAGAATTCCGAAAGCCAGAAACAGTTCAAAGAAGCAAAAGTAATTCTTCTTCTGCCTCTCTCATAATAGCTGACTGTTCTCTCTCTCCCTCTACAAGAGCAGATGCCCACTCAGAGATCCTAAGCCAGTCTCTATCATTTGCCTGTTCAGGCCTCTCATTCAGGCGAAAGGGATTATGAGCCTATGCAGGTGGGACACACTAGGCTCTCTCCTGAGGAGAGACAGAGGCGTTTCTTAGGAAAACTTTGTATCTACTGTGGTGAGAGTGGTCACTTTATCGCCTCCTGCCCGGCAAAATCAAAAGCCGGGGCCCGCCAGAGGATATGAGGAGTCTGGCGGGCCATATAAATTCAATTAAATCTCTCTCGACTGTTGCTGCCAGCCACCGCACCTGCAATAACGAGGGGTCTCTCTTTCTCCGCCTTCATCGACTCAGGCTGTGAGCGTAATCTTATCGACTCAGACGCAATCCAGCAGCTCCAGATTAAAACCGTTCCCTGTCTCAGCCTCTCGGGTATTCTGTCCGCTTATAGACGAAAGATTCCATCGTGTTACCCACCAAACCCAGCCCCTCGAGCTACTTTTTGTCGGGTAACCACCGAGAAACTATAACCTTTGTGTTTCCCTCTGCATGTTCTCCCCTGGTCCTCGGATTCGAGTGTGGTTGGAGAAGCATAACCTCACATAAATTGGACCAACGTCTCCCTGGAATCATGGCCACTACATGCCACCTAAACATGCCTTTGTTCTGCTGCCCCGATGGTGGGGCACTCCTAGGAGGTGGGGGAGATGGACTCTCCTGACCTTTCTTCAGTTCCCTCTGAGTACCACGACTTACGCCCCCCGTCTTCAGTAAGGTCAGTGCGACCTACCTCCACACATAGACTATATAATTGTGCCATAGAACTTTACCTGGTGCTCCTCTTCCAAGCAGCTTGGGTAATATATTTTAAACCGAAAGAAGAGGCTATGGAGAAATACATCAACGAATCATTGGCTGCTGGAACCAATCCGTCCTTCATCCTCTCCCCTGGGCGCCGGTTTCTTCTTCGTGAGGCAGAAGGATGGTTCCCTGAGGCCATGCATTGACTATCGAGGGTTTGAACCAGATTACTGATAAACAAATACCCACTACCTCTTCTCGCCTCAGCCTTTGAACCAGTGCAGGGGTGCAACTGTCTTTACCAAGCTGGATTTAGAAACGCTTATCACCTCCTTAGAATACGAGAGGGGTGATGAATGGAGGCTGCCTTTAAAGACACCCTTGGGCAGTGAATACCTGGTGATGCCTTTTGGTCCTGACTAACGCTCCAGCCTGTTTCCAAGCCCTTGTTAATAATGTTCTCAGAATTTCCTCAACGTGTTTTGTGTTTGTTTATTGATGACATTTCTCCATTTATTCCAAGGATCTCCATGAACACAAGGGACATGTCCGTCTCGTTCTACAGAGACTACTGAATAAACTTGAATTTCGTGAAAACCGAATTTCTACTTCATCAGTCTTCAGTCACCTTTCTGGGGTTTGCTCGAGGGCGGCCGGGTAAAACAAGAAGACAAGTAGACTGGGTCTAGGTTCCAGTTCCAGAAAATCGAAAGCAACTACAGAGGTTTTGGGTTTCGCTAATTTCTATCGTGGTTCATATGAACTATAGCCAAACCGCCTTCCTTTTTAACCTCACTAACGTCTTCTAAACGGACTTTTCAGTGACCCCCGAGGCCCAAGCTGCATTCGAGAAACTAAAAATCCATGTTTCCAGAGCACCCGTACTTATCCAACCTGATCCTTCAAAAACAATTTATCCTTGAGGTGGACGCTCAGATTCCGTGTTGGAGCTGTTCTTTCCCAGAAACATGATTCAGATCAAAAGAATACACCCTTGTGCCTTTTCTCCGTAGGCTCTCTCCTCAGCAGAACAAAACTATGATGTGGGTGACCGTGAGCTCCTGGCAATCAAACTGGCATTGGAAGAATGGAGGCATTGGCTGGAGGGAGCTGAGCATCCGGTTCTTGTGGACTGACCACAAAAAATCTGGCTTACATCCAGTCAACCAAAACAGGCTAACCCTCGCCAATCCAGGTGGTCAATCTTTTTCTCTCGATTTAATCTTTTATCATCACCTACAGACCGGATCAGAACGTGAAGCCCGGTCGCCTCTCTCCGTCTCTACTCCATCCATCATCCTGAACACCTGAACCTGTTCCTCCCAACATGCACCGGGGAGTGGTCAACTGGGAAATAACGGACCTAATCAACTCAGCCCTAGTCACCGAACCAGATCCAGGGTACCGTCCGTCTAATCGCATATATGTCCCTTCTTCTGTCAGGTCCGCCTGATCCAGTGCGGATGCATGCCAAATTCTGGGGCCATCCAGGGAGTGAGTAGGGACAGTCGCCTATCTCCAGGCGCTTGGTGGCCCTCACTCCACCGGGGACGAAAGAGTATGTGTTGGCTTCACCCACATGTGCGTGAACAAAGCCTCACATCAACCACCTTCTGGTCCTTCAACCACTTCCTGTTCTGTCCCACATATACATTGATTTTGTCACCGTCTCCCCTGTCTCCGAGGTATGTCCACCATACCAACCATATTGCCTAATCGTTTCTCAAAAATCCTGCCATCTAGTTCCCCTGAGAAAACTTCCCACGCCTTCCGTGACAGTACCCAGCTTCTTATTAAACATGTTTTCCGCTTCATGGCATCCCCAGGGAGATCCTCTCGACAGAGGTCCCCAATTCAGGTCTCAGGTATGGAAGTCCTTTTTGTTCTGCTCGCTAAACCATCTCGCCAGGTTACCACCTGTAATCAAATGGGCCAGACTGAAGGCATGAACCAGCATCTGGAATCCACCCTCCGCTGTCTAACTTCCACAACCCTGTGGGATTGGAGCTAATACCTCCCCGTGGATAGAATATGCCCACAACTCTCTCCGTTCCGCATCCACTGACAGTTCCCGGCCCAGGTCAGTCTTCGGAGATATCAACCATTTCTTTTCTCGCAGATGAGAGAGATATCGTGCCGTCCTGTGAACTAACACATCCGCCGCTGCCGGAGGATTTGGAGGGAGACTACCTCCACACTCAACTGAAGTCATCTGAGTTCGCCAAGCGCTGACGCCAAGAGACGCCCCGCCCCTGAGTATTCTGTGGGCCAGGAAGTGTGGCTTTCCACTCGAGACATCCCCCTCAAGATTCATAGGTCCTTTCAAGATTTCACGTGTAATCAACCCATCAGCTGTCCGTCTCCAACTTCCTCCTTCCCTCCGAATCCACCCGACCTTCCACGTCTCCCAGATCAAGCCTGTCTCCTCGAGCCCTCTGACACTGGAAAGAATGTTTATACGGACGTTCTCCGTTTATGCCAAAACCTCTAAATATATCATCTAATTGCATACGAATCAGCCATTAAGGACCTTATTGCTAAGACTCCTACTTCGACCTTCAGAATGTACTGTTTGTTGCTAGTAAGTATAGGGCCATGAAGGAGGCCACCAAGCACTTAGAAGCAGACCAGCAGACCGGAGGCCTTTAAAGATGGACTTGGTTGCTGATTGGCTTAAGTGGAGTTGTGGTTCAAAGCTGATTGATTGAGTCACAGGTGAGCGCAATTTGTTTCTTCAGTTGAACTTCCGCCTAGGCTCTATTAAGGGAAATGAAATGGCAGACAGGATGGTTAAGGAGAGTACAAGTAAGGTAAGGATAGATATTAATGTTAGTTTTAGTACAACAGAAATCAAGGGTATAATTAAATAAGAAACAAAAGAGAGGTGGCAAAAGTTATGGGAAGAAGAAAAGAAAGGAAAGTGGTTCTTTAAAATCCAAAAGAGAATTGGACAAATGAGAAGAACAGAAAGGAACAGGAGAGAAGAGATAATTATTTCACAACTTAGAATAGGACACACAGGATTAAATAGGTCATTATTTCTTTTAATACGGAAACATCAGACAGGGGAATATGACTGGGGGGAAGATACAACGGTGGAATATGTTATTTTGAGTTGTAGGAAATATTTGATTCAGAGAAAGAAGTTAATTTTTAAACTCAGTAATATGAAAATTAAACTTGACATTGTTAAGTTTACTGCAAAAGGAATCAGGAAGCAGAGGATATCAGGTTATATTGGAATTTTTGAAATAGATTAAATTGTATAACAGGATATAGTTTTTTGGGGGGGCCGTGGGGTCCACATTCTTTACCACCTAACGTTTTTGCCAACCGCCACAAAAATTTCAAGAAGAAGTAGAAGAAGAAGCATGGTCTAAGCTGTGTTATTCCATGCCACAACTCAAGAGGGACAATCATAAATTGACAGTGGGTCTAGATACGGCCGAGGAGGTGTGTTACGGTCACTAAGACCACTAAAGGGAATTTACCCTTTAATGGTCTTAAGGGTGGGGGTTGTAACAAGGTGAGGAAGTGGGGGCAAGTTTTGTGCGATAACAGAGGGACATGAGGGCAAAAAAGAGTGGGAATCCAGGTGGAAAAAGGGTCCCAGCCTTTGCTCTTCTTGCTAGTCCTGCTTCACGAGTCGTTTTCCACAACGGCGGTAATACAAACTGTGGAATCAAAGTTTTTTCTTGGCCTATTTTGTGTGATAAAATGTATGTTTGAATAGGAGTAATGATAAAGAAATCCTGTACCATTCACTATGCTGTTTAGGGGGACAGAAAGCAGATGCCTCCCCTCCCTACTCTAGGCAAGGGTGAAGGGAAGGTCATGAGAAATAATGAGTTCACAAGGCCTCCTTCATGCTAGTTAAAGCTGGTTAAAATGTATGCCCATCTGGGGTGAACGAGAAATGTTTATCTGAGCATATTTATGTCCTTTGATGAACTAAAGTGTTGGGAACATTCAATATTCAGATGTGTCTATGGTGTGGATTCTTTTTATATGCAGGGGAGGGATGCTACAGCCTCAGAGCTACACTGGGAGCTGTACACAGCTGTTTCGTGTAGTTCTCCTCTGCAGAGTAAAATAAAACCTTTTCTTACTTGCATATCAACTCTCAGTGCTCATTTTTATTCCACAAAACAAAACAAGCCGGTAAGGTACCAAACAGGAAATAAACATATAGTGTAGAGCGGATGTAGATTTGACCAATCAGAGGCCTTCTGTCTGCGGCACTGTCTGCGGTCACCTACAATTTTGAAGAGGTGCACCAGAGTGTCTTCAGAAGGGATGAGGGCACATTTGCGTTCACTGCGACACACACTCAGACGACCTGGTTTCTGAGCATTAACCAACCTTTAGCCTTGCTCCATGCAGTTAGCCAAGCCTTCTTGCTAAACCTGACTCCTCACACCCCAGTGAACATCTTTACCAAATGCTCCCTTCTTGGAGGTGTTTTAGGTTTAAATGACCAAAACAACACTGCAAAAACTATCCAGAAATAAATTAAGATTTCCTTAAATAAAGTGTATTTACCCTTATTTTGAGCAGGTAAATATGATGATCTGCAAAGGAATGAGTGTTTTTACTCTTAAAATAAGATAATTAGATAATATGGACTTTAAATAAGACAGTGCGACTGATTTTTCTTATTTTAAATGTAAATTGTCTTGTTCCTTCGCCAGTGTCTCACTTATCTCCTAAATTTAGGATAAAATGCACTTATTTTAAGAATAAATTACTTATTTAGATTTCCATTTTTTGCAGTGGAACCGACAGAAAAACTGCTTCATTTTAAGAGCTGTTGTTGCTCTGAACCCCTCTGTAATTATCAACAGTCACAAGAACAGTCAATACACTCTGTGCAATTTCTACAAGTGCAATATATAAGTGCAATATTCTCATGTGCAATACCGCAATTGTTGTACATTGTTGTAGATATTCTTGTATATATATTTTTATATATTTTTTTGCCAGCACTCTTTTGCTTTATATTGTTTTGAGCTGCTAAAAATGCAGTTGTACCCGTGAGGAATAATGGCAAATAAAGACTTCTGAAAAATTTGTCTTTGAACAGTTAGATGCCTTCTTAACAAGGAAAAGCTCCTTTGATGTCTTCCATTAGGGTTTTTATGCCAACCACATTACAAAGACTGCCCTGATTAAGATGTTCAATGACATCTGTATACGGTAAATTCAGACTTCTGCAAAAACCACAGTGCTGGTATTATTGGATGTCAGTGCAGCATTTGATACTGTTAATAACTTGATTTAATAGAGCATCTGGAAACCTGGGTCAGCCTTTCTGGTAACATATTGGATTGTTTTAAATCCTTCATTAAGGACAGAGACTTTTATGTATCACTAGGGAACTTTACATAAGACACCAGAAAAGTCAAAAGTCATTTTTCTGTGCTTCTGAATATCCCTTAACTTAGATCAGAGCAAAGAAACTCCATAATATCTATGCAACCTAGTTTTTGGTTGTCTTTGCTATCCTACAAAGGTGTTAAAGTCTTTAAAGTGTCTCTTTTTCAAAGGAAATAGTCTCAAAGTAAAAATTTGATACGAACTATACAAACAACTGACAGAAATAAGGCATGTTGAATCAAACTAACTTGGGCAAGACTTGATAAACATTTCCTCAATATTCAATAATTCATATATAAATATATGCTATTTTATTACAGCATCTTTTGAGTTGATATAGTTTGACCAATATTAAGAGAACAATCTGTGGAGAAAAAGACCAACAGTTCAATCTAGTTTCATCTGGTGATATTTTTCACACTGCATAAGTTTAAGTATTTGAATGCATAAGATTGTATTTTTTCATTTTATAGTTGTAATCAATTTTCTAAGTTTAATCCAATTATAAAAAAATCTTTGCCACTTTGTTACTCTAGCCCTATATTCATAAAATCATAGCATTTTCTGTTTTCTGAATTAAGACAAAATGACACAATATAAAGCCTTACTTTGAACACTTTTTTAGAAAAAATGAGTGAGGCAGGAAATACAGTGATTCGTCGGCATTGGTGTAAAATTACCACACTTCTTCCTGTCTTTTTAGTATCACAGAGTCTAAGGAGTTGTGTGAAGATGCTTCTGTTTTGGGTTATGCTACATGTTCTTCTTTATCAAAGAAGTAAGTGTATTTTTCTCTAACTATAAAACATGATTTACCATTTCATATGTTACATATAACCCTGGACATCAGACTTTCTATTACTGGATTGGTACTGTTAGTGAATGTTAATTTCCTGTATTTAGAAATTTCAAGGGACCATCCTTTTCTTAAATGCATCAATTCACAGATCTCTATAAAATGTTTTCTTCCTGATGTCAACAGCTCTTAAGCAAATCTCACCTCCACAATGATAATATGTTATGCTAATAGTGGGTAGTATTATTGTATTCAATTTTAACTAAGTTTTCATATTTGATCTTCTGATAGTAGAGGCTGGTGGGCCTTTGCCAATAATATACAGTACTTAAAAAGTGTGACATTAAAATCGTAAATTAATTATTTAAATGTGTAAATATATCACTGAACTGGTATAAAAAAAAAAAACTGTCCAAAAGCAAACATTTAGAAAGGATGAAAAAGCAAGATATTTAGGTAAAAAAATCCAAAACCTAAATACAAAGAATATTTTGCATTAAACATTATCATCTGTGTGGCAACAGGAAGTTCTCTTAGATTGCATTTCTAAGAAAGCCAATCAGATGCCTTTGAAAGTGGTTTACAAAACATCCCTATTTGATTAAAATGTAATTTTTCTCAATGAAGACAGTGTAAATATGACTCTTTTATGGGCTTCACAGTTTTACCTTCATGAAGGATGTAAGTAATACATAAAGTGTACGTTTTTATTATTTTCTGTAAGACCTAATTTTCACGTCCTAGCTTTTTATATAATTTAGTTTGATGTTTTTTTTTGTTTTTTTTTTACTTTTTTTTTATTTCTCATGTTCAACTTTTCTTCTCTTTTTGTTTTAAAGTTACAGATGCCTTAGTTCCAGTGGTCACAGCCCAGCTGGGCAAACCTGTGACTTTAACATGTGATTTGAACATGGAGTTTCAGAGCCTGGACTGGCTTCACTGGTACAAGCAGACTACAGGAGATACTCTCAAATTAATTTCAGTCCTGCAGAAGAATGCAAACCCTATTTATGGAGCTGGATTTTCTCCCTTAAATTTCAACTCATCATATGATAACAAAATGTTTAATCTGACGATCTTGAGGACTGCTAAAGAAGATAAAGGAATGTATCACTGTGTGCATATGAACCGGTATAAATCTATATGGAATGGGAGTTACTTATCATTAGAAGGTAATCATGAAAATAATGAACACTTATAACACTTAACATAATAAAAAGCATAAAAATCTTCACTAGGTTTTGGCTGCTGTACCTGATATGGTTAGTATAGGTATTCAAAAAGTCATTTATAGAGGGGAGCCATAGCACTTTGTTATCCTGCAGAACATTTTTGTTTAATCTCTTTAAATATGTAGACGTATAATTTCAGAGCTTCTAAATTCATAGTTTTTATTGGGACCTTGCTGAAATAAAAAAAATACAACTACAGAAATAATTAGAATTCTCTAATGTGGAAATGTTAGTATGTTGTTGGGTTTTGGAATTTATTACAAATACATAGAAAATAAATATTTTTAAATAATTCTAAAATACTTTGCCACAATAAAATAACGAGGACCTTCTCACCTAAAAGTAGGCAATGTTCCTCATCAAGAACCCAACATTTTATTTATTTTAAGGAATGATCTCAATTTAAAATTAAGTTATGAATATTAGTAATAACCTCTTGTATGTTTTTCTTCTACTTAATTAAAAATAATTTAAAACAATGATAAAAATAATATTGCAATTATTATAGAATACTTTTTGTTGTTTAGGAAACACAGAGACAACTTCAAGCTACCGTGTTGTTCAGCAGCCAGCTGTTCTAGATCCATCCCGTCCAGCAGACTCAGATACTCTGCAGTGTTCACTCCTTTCTCAGCCTGAGGAAAAGACCTGTTCAGGAGAACCCAGTGTGTTCTGGTTAAGGACCAAACTAGACAAGTCTGTTCCAGATCTTTTCTTCACTGATGGAAAAACACCTGAAAATTGTGAGAAGCCATCAAACGCTGAAAAGAGATGTAGTTATAACTTCTCTAAGAAGGTTTCCCCTTCTGATCTTGGAACATACTACTGTGCAGTGGCCACATGTGGAGAGATATTACTTGGAGATGGAACTAGAGTTGAAATTGGTATGATTTCTTTCTATCATACTCTTAGCCAATATGTATCAATGATGGGCTTTTTAACAGAAACAATTGCATCTTTTCTTCTTTTTTTCCCCAGCTCATTCATTAAGTGACATGTCTTTAGTAATAACAATGATCTGCTTGGCCATATCTGTGCTTTTGAATATTGGCTTAATTTGTTGCCAAACTCACAGGAGATCACTCAAAAACAGAAGTAAGTACTGATAAACTACAAACAAATATACAAAGAAAAGAGTAAAAGGTAGAACAATTTTAGAATCAAAATTCCTCTTTGAACCATGTGTTTAGAAAGATCTTCTTCACAAACACAACATAATCACACAAGGCAACCTGATGAGTTTGTGAGTAATTACACTAGTTGTCTCTGTTAATAAGAAATATATTGAACCCAAATGGATAAAACAAATAGCTGAAATTAAAATGTTGGTTTAACTTTTATGTTTTCACTCAGACAGAAGAAGGAGAGCATCTGACCTATGCTGCCTTACATTTCTCTACAGGGACGGAGAACAGGAGAGAGTTGAAGACTAAAGAAAGTGTGTATTCAAATGTCAGATTCAGTCATTTAGAATATACATCCTGATGAAGCTCCTTTGTCTGATTAAATATACCTTAAAAAAAACGACATTTAAAACGGTAATTCAATATATCAAATTAACACCATATTTCTGTGCTTCAAATATGTTTGTTGGTCTGAAGTGATCTCAGTTGTCATATTATCATTAAGTGGAAAAATGTAATGATTATTAAATGTGTGGAAAAAAAATCTATATTATGCATTTTTTTTGGTGAACTCAGTGAATAAAAAAATGTATCGACATTGTTGGTCATTTTTTGTGTCAATGAAGGCTCACATATATTAATGTACAAACATAAAATTCTTCAGATAAAAGCATCTAAAACTAAAATAATAATTCAACATCAATTTAAACTCGGTCCGAATGCCCGGTCCAGTCAACTCAGCGGCTGGCCCAGGGGCACTGTGCTGACAGTCAGCTCCGTCCATCTAATTAAGATCCAATTGCCTTGAGAAGTTATTACTAGCATGTTATAATTATTTATAATAATAATGTTTTAATAATAATAATAATAATAATAATAATAATAATAATAATAATAATTATGTGTGTAATTATTATTATATATTATTATTATTTGTATATATATATCTTTTTTACAGTGTCCTAAGTCTCTCGCAAGTTATAATGTCAATAATAAAAATAAGAATAATTGCCTTTGACGCCAAAAAAGAGCCCAACAGATTTTTACTTTCTCACAAGTGGAGCAGTAGGGCTATTGCCATAGTAAAGTTCCGCTTGTTCATGCACATATAAAATGCTTTATTATAATTATGCAGGAGTTTTACAGATTATATGGACGCTGCAATGCAAGTAGAACAGAAGAGAAAAAATAGAAAAAAAGGAGAGAAAAGATTAAAAGAAAAGAGGAGATAAAAGGGAGATAATGATAAAATATTTTCAGTCATAGCTTCCTCACCTGCATAATCGAGATGTAAAAAGAACAGCACAACCAACAGCATTACTTTAAGTAATGACCTAGATACTCATCGCTGAAGTAGTATTATTTAATCTGACATGTACTCTGTGTTACCTGAAGATAAGAATATGGGCTTTCTGGATGAAAGTGAATCACTGAGTACCTGGAACCAAGTACCTGTAATTGTTTGTGAAAGGGCACTTGTGCATATACAGTTTATCTAAAGAAAAAATGCTCAATAGTGGGCTGTGGGAGAGCCGAAGCTGCACCCTCCCACAGCACTGAGTCCAGCGCCGGGAGACCCAAAGCCCTAGACGCCCAAAGGGACCCCAAGAGCGCAGGCACCTCAAGGAGCCGGGCCAGGCCAGGAAATCCGTACCCCACCAAGGGAGTGAGGAGAGACAGCCCCGAGGAAGTCCCCCAGCCACCGCACATGCCGGAGCCCCCGGGAGCTGCGGGGCCCCAGGTATCCGAGGCCCCATCCCCCGGCTAGAGCTCCCAGACAGGCCCCGGCCAGCTCGGCCCCGCAGACAAGCCTCCAGGAATGAGCCAGTAGCCACCGGGAGCATCCACCCCCAAAACCCGAAGCCTCCGACCAGTGCACCGGCGAGCCCATGCGCCAGCCAGTGGAGGGAGAGCAGGATGGGGAATGGGCTCCACACTTGGCGGAGACTTGAGATGTGCTCGGGAGAGGGAGCAGTTCAGACCCCAACCTGGGAGAGAAAAAAAACAAACAAACAAAAACTCTCACAGTCTCAATAATGCCTTCCCACCCTAGTGCAAACACTCACACCACACAGAAAAAAAAAAAAAAACGCAGACACACATTCACACATAACACTCACATCCAATAATACCAGGACCAAAGACCCGGCAGCATGGCCCAATAAGTGAAACTAAAATCCGGATGGCGGGAAGGAGAGCAGTGACACCGCCGCACCAACCCATCTTGTTCATGCTTCAAGCCCGCCCCCCACCCAGCACACGGAACAGACCACCTCCAGCAAAAGCTCCCCGGGATCGGGGCCCACATGCCCCGCACAAGCCACCCAAGCAGAGCCCCTAACTCCAATTCACCCATCCACTACATTCTCCTCCTTCCAACATTCTTTGGGGAGAGCAGAAGTGACTGCCCGCCACAGGAGGGATCACCCAGGCCCTGCAGCAGCCCCCCACCAAGACCAAGGACCAGGCGGTTCGCTCTTCCTCCAGACCCCAGACTCCGGGCGCCAACCCTGATCCTCCCTGCGCCTCCTCGAATGTGGTGTTGTTGCATGTTGCTCTCAGGTGTAATTAAAACTGGGAGTACCAAAAGGGGGTGTCCACCTCTCCTCTGGGAGACAGGCGGTGCCAGCGCACCCCCCCAGCTGACAACCCAGAACCCTCAATGTCTAAATGCGAGAGGGGATGGGGGAGCTGATCGTGGTGAGGCCCATGAAATAAGCCCTTGACCCCAAAACCCCCCCAAGACAATGCCCTACATAGATGTGTGTTGTGAAAATGTTGTATATGGAAGTCTAAAATGCAAAATAAAATTGGGGTGGGGGACGTCATCAGAAGGTGGGGCCCTCCAATAATGACCCCCTCCCCAAAAACCTACATGTGTGACAGTATGATGGAGCAGGCAATGAAATAACAAGGCATGTTATTTTAATTTTTATATTATCCTTGTGGACTAAGATAGGAGGAACTACAGGGATATTCTGATTTCACTATTATCTCATTTAATTTATCCTTATTTTACCCATTGAATATGTTTAAAAACGTAATTTCCATCTCATTTTCCAAAATGAAACATCCAGAGAAGCGCTGTCTTGTGTTGTGGTAAGTTTTTATAAAATCTACAGTTTTCTAAAAGGTCTGAATTATTTAGCTGTTTTTTCAATTGTAACAAAAAAAAACTAAAAATATAATGAGTGAAGCTTTTTAATCATTAGCCTATTAGCAAATATTTATACACAGTGTAGTTTACATGGGATTCAATTCAATTTCAGTGGTTCCTGTATCAGTGCTAGTAATCCAGTAGTAGCTTATTAGTTACCCATTGTTTATTTCACTTGAAATGTGCAGAATAATTAATAATCAAAGTTGTGAAGTTCCTAGTTAACCATATAATTAAGATGGATTATTTGCTTCAGTTCTCTGAAAATTACCTGAATAGAAAATTATGTATATTGTGAGAAATATTTTCCACATAACTACAGATCGTTTATTGCTATCCTGAAACGTTAGCTGTGCTATAAAAATTCCACATTTTGCCACTTCCTTTCAGTTAAATTCTCAGAAAACCTACAACCTATAGCTGCACCCATCCTTATCAAACCCTGTTAAGGGCTGCCTGTCCAAACTATTCCAAAATCTCTCCCCTGATTTTGATGAAAAGCTGGCAGTGGTGGTAGCCCCAAGGCCAACAACAAAGTGATAATTTTTTCAGATTGAACTCATCTAAACAACTATGTCTGCAGAGAAAGACACTTGTTGCCTGATGTTGATGAAACCTTGGCCAAGCTGGCAGTGGCAGCAATCTTTACAAAGCTTGATGCTACAGAAGGCTTTTGGTAAGTGCTACTATATCACCAGTCAGTCCCATTGACCAGATTTATAACCCAGTTTGGGAGATACTATTGTGAAATCCTCCCATTTGGAATTTTGTTAGCAATTGAACATTTCCAAAAGTGGCCAACCCAGAATCTGACTGGGCTTGAATGCAATGTTTACCCTGCTGTCAACATTCTTGGCCTCCACTCAAGAACAACATGACCAACAGCTACACCGAGTGTTGCAGTGGCTGTAGCCATTGTTGTCAACAACAATAAGCGTCAGTTTGCAGATAAGCTGATGTTTATCAGAGATCTGATTGTTCCTTATGTTCCTAACAGAGCACAAGCTCGGCCTCAATCTGCAGGTTTACTAGTGGTTCCTAGAATTTCTAAAAAAGTAGAATGGGAGGCAGATCTTTTTAGTTATCAGGCTCCTCTCTGTGTGGAACCAACTACCAGTTTTAGTCCGTGAGGCAGACACCTACATCTACTTTTAAGGCTAGGCTTAAAAGACTTTCCTTTTTGATAAAGCTTATAGTTAGGGGTGGCTCAGGTTATCCTGAGCTATCTCTATAGTTATGCTGCTATAGGCTTAGACTTTGGAGGACATAGGGAACCCCATTTCATCATTCTGCTTCATTCTCTCTCTGTTCTCCTATTCTGCAGAATCTGTTAGTTCAATCTCTAACCTTCTGCTCTCTCTGCTTTTAGCACTCAGAGTAGCTTTGCCTCGTCTGTTCCTGTTTGGCTGTGGCGTCATCCTGGAAAGAAACATCAGCTGTGCTGCTTCCATCAACACCCTTGTTTTATAGATGTTGGAGATCGGCCTGCTTTTCCAGTGTGGTCCTTTTTTCTCTGACCGTGACTGAGTGGATGTGCTCTCTTAGTCCTCTGGCATGGGAGCTGGCTCGGAAACTCGTCTGCCTGGCTGTGTGTTTTCCTAGACTGGGGCCGCCTTTACAGCTGCTTTTTGTGTCTCTCTGCTTCTGTCTCCTTGAACCCCCTACACTGAGCCTGGTTTCGCTGGAGGTTTCTTCCTGTTAAAGGGAGTTTTTCCTCTCCACTGTCGCTTCCCAAGCATGCTTAGTGTGAGGGATTGTATTTTGAGTCGCATGAATCGATGCAATCAACTGGTTTTCCTTAGATGAAAAACTTTGTATCAATTTGACTGTATGATCTGGTTGGAACTGTAAAGTGCCTTGAGAGATGACATGTGTTGTGAATTTGGCGCTATATAAAATAAACTGAATTGAATTGAATTGAAATGTTTATATGCCGAGTTGTAACTGCAAATGATACTGAGGCAGATCCAGGAAAAGTCAAACCAAATAAGGAGATGCCTACACCTAAAGACTTTTGCCATGCTTGTAGGTATCGTCATGATTCAGGGCACAAGTGTTGGACTGATTTAGTATTCAACAAACCTGTCAGCTCCACCCTGTTTCCAATCAGCCTCCATTAGATTCACCTGCTTACCTGACTATATCCACTAGCGTCCACAAACGCTACAAAATCCAGGGCATAACTAAGAAATGAAACCAGTTTTTCTATTTTGAAACAACAATCAGCCACAAAACTACTGTAAATAGCATTTTCAGCTGACGCTCTTATAAGTGGTGTAGTAGCACAGGCACACTCAGGAGGGTTAAACAAGCGCACCCTTTCCAAGGCTGTCGTTCTATTGGCTGGAAAGGTTGCGAGGCGACGATCCAACTGCAGTCTGAGAGAGACTTAGGACTTTTGCTGGTGGGTGTGACAGCTGGCTCCTGATCATTCACACCTAACACCTATCTGGTGGTCACCTGCTGGGGAGTTATAGAGCATTGTGCCAGTATGTCATTGTCTGATGTCAATGTAACCTATAGACACAGAATCAAAAGGCTTTTATTGTCATGATATGCAGTACAATGAGATTAAAAGTAACCAATACCGGTGCAAAGAAAGAATAGAAAAATATTAAATGTGAACTATATACAATGTACATTGTAAACGTATGGACATAGGTTGTACTGCAGCAGGGCAGTACTATACTTGACCTATATGGATAGAATATCTAGGCACCCCTAGGGCTGTAGCAAGTCTGGCTTGAAGACCAGCAGATCTAGTCCCTGCTTTTTGCAATCTGAGTCCCTCTTGTCAAGACCTACAGCATGCACTTCTTTGCAGTTTAATGTCAGTGGGCAGAACGACAATCAGCTTCTCCAAGACCGAGGTCATGTTTTTCAACCTGAAAAAAGGTGGCTTCCCCTGTTCAGGTTGGAGGAGAGTTCCTGTCTGAAGTGGAGGAATTCAAGTATCTCAAGATCCTGGTCACGATTAAGGGCAAAATGTAGTGGGAGATCGACAGACCAAATAGTGGGGCTCCTGCTGTAATGCCGATGCTGTACTGGTCTGTTGGATGAAAACAGAGCTGAGCAGTTTAGATTCCTACCCTCATCTATGGTCATGAAATCTGGATCATGGCTGAAAGATCAAAATCCTGGACGCAAGAAACAGAAATAAGCTTTATCTGGAGATGGCAGAGGGGATGCTGGAGGGAGCCTGTCTCTCAACTGGCCTGGGAGTGCCTCAGGCTTCCCCCACAGCTGGAGGATTCGTCTGGGGAGAGGAAAGTCTGGGAGTCTCTGCTGTGAATTCTGCCCCCATGACCTTCTTTATGTTATGGTTTTGGTTTTGTTTAAGTTTTATATCTGAGTTTCCATTGGTCTTATTTACATTTTTGTGTTATTTCTTGTTTGCCCTCTGGTGTCAGTCTCCTTTTTCATCGCTCTCTTTTTGCCTCTGTTTACACCTCCTCCGAATCTGCTAATTAGCCTAGTCTTTGTTTCTCTCTCCCATATATTCTCCTGCTGTTCCGTCACACTTTGCTGGTTTGTGGTAATTTCTTTGCCCTCCTGTTGTGAGTATTCCTGGTTTTCTGTAGTTTTGAATTTTTGTGGAATCGTGTTTTTTTGGACTTTTGCTTCTGTTACCCTTTTGTTATTAAAATCTGCAAGTAACCATTTTCAGCTTTTGTTCATCCTTCAATCCCCCCCCCCACTTGACAGTCCAGGATAAGTGAAAGGTAATAAGACAAGGACACAATGAGTACGAGTTTCCCTTGTCATTCTGGTAAGACCTCTTATTACTGCTTCCCATTATCTCCACTCTTGGTAAAATTCAGGGTGTTTTTAATTTCATATTTGTTTTTGGATGGGGTAATCTTTTTGTGTTAGGTTTAGTTACACTACTTAAAGCTTGGATCACTTTTAAACCAGGTAGTTTGGCTTAGTCTAAATAAAACTAAATACATAGATCAAAACCAAAGATAAATAGACATTTATTTTAATTTCACTGCCACAGTTTTAATATCAAGATAAAATAGTTTGCTCTCCGGGAGCTTGTTGCTCTTTGTGACATATATAGTAAATATGCTTATGTTTATTAATTGTGCTTCATTCTCATGCTGTGGTAGCCTTCATCACTTAACCTTTCCAAAGCTGTGAGGTATAGATATTTAGTTTATTATCACTATGTATCTCTGAGCCATGGCTTCATTTTGCTGAATGTTCTTTTTTATACTTTATCATAAAAAATAAACACATAAAAAATACCCTTAAAAGGAATATCTATTTTTATACTGAGATTATATAATCATATTGTGCAAAAGTTTTCAGCAACCTCTACTTCATTTATTTTTGTGGTGGTATTTATTTAAATGTTCTTGAGCTATAATTTTCCAGATTTTTAGGCTTTCACATTTTAATTGATAATTTTATGAATTTTATTATTTTATGCAGCATTTTTATAAACTAGCAACCAAACCAAATTATAACAGATAAAAAATTATTTTTTGCAGAAAATGGGAATAAGAGTCTGGGATAAATGCATGTTGACTTTCTTAATGTTTGCATGTGATGCACGGAAATTTTCTGTACTTTATTTTGATGTTCTAGTTAGGTCGCTTTCGAAAACAGTGTTAGCAAAACTAAGTGTAATCGTAATGGGTTTTTAGAAAAAAGAGATCTACTGTGGCAGGAAGTGCATTTTGACTATATATACCTTTCTAGCCAATCAGAAACATTTCACTAGAACAGCACACCACCGTGCTCTTACTTAAGAATCAAGAGTTTCAATGAAGCCAGTGTCAACATGTTTCTGCTATGGGTTACACTTTTTCTTCTCCATCAAGGCCGTAAGTAACATATTTAATCTGTTTTATAGTTTATAGTTTTATTATAATTTGTATTTGAAATTTTATTCATTATTTTTGTTTTTAATGTTTTCAATAATTTTTTACAGATTCTTTGGTCCCAGTGGTCACGGTTCAACTTGGTGAATCTGTGACTTTGTCTTGTGCTTTCTCTGAGAAGTTTCAGAGCACCACATGGCTTCACTGGTACAAACAGAGTGCAGGAGATACTTTGAAATTAATTGTGATGCAACAGAAAAGCATCAAGCCTAATTATGGACCAGATGTGTCTGCATCGAAAATAGAAGCTACATATGATGACAAATTTAGTAATATAACCATTCAGAACACAGTTATACAAGATGAGGGAATGTATCACTGTGCTCACATGGACTGGGCAAAATCTACTTGGAGCGGGACTTATTTGTCAATAAAAGGTACTGATGTAGTTTAACTTTTCCAGTATATGGTGATATCCTATCTTCTCCAAAAAAAGCTCAACCTCTCTGGGGTTACGCAGCGGCTACACTGTTGTTAAGGCAAATTACAAATAATTTTTGATACAAATTTTACTCTGATCAGATTTTCAAAATATAGTTTTCAGCTGTAATGAAGATTGAATACCGCTTGTTAACAGTTTAATAACTGTCCGTAATTTCATAGGAGACTTCAGTAGGACATCGAGATACAATATTCTTCAGAACCCAACCACTGATGCATCCCGCTCAGCAAACTCAGAGACTCTAGAGTGTTCACTCCTCTCTGGGTCTGAAGACAAGATGTGTTCAGGAGAACTCAACATGTTCTGGTTCAGAGCCGGATCAGAAAAGTCTTATCCAGATATCATCCACAGTAATGAAAACGGATTGCACAATTGTGAGAACACATCTACACTGAACACTCAGAGGAAATGTAGTTACAACCTTTCAAAGAACTTCAGCTCCTCTGATACTCAGACAGTCTACTGCGCTGTGGCAATATGTGGAGAAATACTATTTGGAAAGGGAATGTTTATAAAAGCAGGTTTGTCTTTGATCTTTCTAGATCTCTGAAAATTATGCTTCAAAATATACAAAAAATGTTTTCTTCCTTAAAGACACTTGCACATTTTTCTCTCTTTATTTTTCAGACCAATTATCAAGGTTTAAAGAAAATGTGAAATTGATCACAATCTGCTTCGTCATTTCCATGACTGTAAATATTATTCTGGTTTGTTACTTAATTCAAAGATGCCTGTGCAGAAACTTTAAAGGTAAGTTTGCAAATAACCCATTTTGAAGCCAAGCAGTGCAGAAATATTTACATATCTCGATATTCTGTAATGAAAAAAAAAATAGCCAGTATAAACTGATGAGCTCCTTTTGAGGATAATCTTGTTGGCTTTTTCCAACAGCAAAACAGAATGTTAGTCAACCAAATAATATTGTAAGTAAATCCTCTTTTTGTGTAATTTTTGTTGAAAACAGCTGAAAGTAACACTAAAGCTATCTTTAACATTGACATTTCATTTTTCAGATTGAAGATGGAGGGGATCTGAACTACACTGGCTTACTTTTCTTACAAGAGAAAACTTTTAGAGGAACATTAAAAAGACGGCTGAAAACTAAAGATGATGTTTATTCACAAGTTAGTTACAAACCAGTCTCAGACCAAAATGTTCAGTTTCATTTAAACAAAATGTAATATATGGTTCTAAACTAAGGTTAAAAACACAGTTTCATTTATCTAAATGATGTCTACTTATAATATTGATTTCAAGCTGCAGTCTTTTGCTCTCCGTCTGTCTCTGTCTTCATCTCTCTGACTGTATAGTTGTGTTGCACTCTGAGGCTTTGGTAGACTTTCAGAAGATACTTATTGTTTAACTTTACCAAAAGAAGCAGGCCATTAATATTCAGCTTATCCCTTTTGTTGTATCCCAGGTTGCTGGATTCAGATGCCAAAGTTATTGTTATCCCTCTACTGAATTAAATAAACTTATTTTAAAATCCCACAAAGAAACATACTTTATTATGTCATGGTATTCAAGCATATTAGCGTAAGTGTATAACCATTGAGAAAGTAGACATCTCATGGACTGTACCTACTGGTGCTGTCATTTTATTTACTGTAAAAGTTATAAATACAGTTGCAATATCTACATATATTGAAAATAAAATAGTTTACGGTATTTGAGCACTCTTAATGTGGTTAACAGTAACAGAATATTTTAATGTGTTGTATACGTATACACACAGCCTGGAATAAAGCTTTTTTTAATATCTACATAAATATGTATACATACATACATATATATATATATATATATATATTGTATATATATATATATATGCTATATATATATATATGCTATATATATATATATATATATATATATATATACATATATAAATATATATAAATAATAATATATTAGACAGAAGCACACATTATCAAATGATTCCTGTTGAGCAATATATATTATCAGGAGGTTTTATGTGAGCTGAAACTCCTAAAACTAGACTGTCTTGCAGAGGTTGTCTTGTGCTGCATTTCCAAAGGTCAAACAACAGGACTTTTGCAATAAACTGTGGTCTTATTTTAGGAAACACAGACAAACTAGAAGGGTAAACACTAAACAGTAATGCAAAAAAGTAGCTGGTATTTCCCTGGTAGACATAAATACACTTAAGAGAGATAGAAAGTGGGTGAAGTAAGTATTTAATATGCCACCATTTTTCTCAATAAAATATATTTCTAGAGGTGCTATTGACATATGAAATTTTCACACAAGTATTGAACACACTTAGGGCGGATTTATCAAGATCAATTTTTCGTGTTGACGGTAATTTATTTCATAAACTGGAATTTACTAGCAGCGAGGGGCTGAACCATGGTTTCTTGGTGATTTAACAAAGAGTGATTACTGCGTAACTGGTGGCAGGTGCAAAACTTGTTGGAGACGCCCTATTTAAATGTGAAATGGTTTGCTTAGCGTTTTGTGGTTTTGCGGCAAAGTAGTTTGTAGTTTGTACAAACTAGTGCATTAAGGAATTTTTAATCTTACAGTGACACCCCCACCCCTCCAAAAAATATAATATATATATATATATATATATATATATAACTTTATATAACTTTTCATTCCCTAAGGTGGTATGTGGCTGAATTTCTACTTCACTGCAGTAAAACAAACAAAAAACAGGTGTTTTGTATTGGCCTGTAAATGCACATACCACATGGCTCATACCCGCAGCATTTGACAGGACTTTGTAATACACAGGCTCACAGGCAGGGGGAGAACCGTGCTTGGGGCGTCAGGGGCGACCCCGTCGGACAGCACTTCTGAAAAAGCGAGATTGGGAGATCCCAGCTCTCGCGCTGCAAAGGTAGAGCTGGAATGACCCAGATGCAATAAAGTGCAATGTTACAAGGAGTTTTGTGATAGCCTATCTGGTATTGCGTGGGTCCTCACTTGTGGCTGGCTCCCAAATCCATTCGGAGTTCCCCAACAGCTCCAAAATGGCAATGCTGGATAAGCGATATGTTTTGATGATTCGTTTCCTCCTTCATTACAAAAATATTCACACGGAGTGAAAAAATCGTTCTCGTTCTCGTCTCCTTACAGCTTCATTTACGATGTCTCGCTTCTTGCTGACAATAACGCTGCCATGTTGATGGCATGCCATTCGCGCGCAGAACCATTTGCACCTTCTTTTGAAAGCGTGTTAAAATATAGAGCACTGCATGAAAAGTGGGATTTTTACCGTCAATATACGGACACTGTAGATTATTAGGTGGAACTTCAGGTTAGCGGCAGTTCACGGCAATTTGCAGGCTTAGCGTTGAAAACTCCGTAAATTGTCAGAAGTGGCCGATGGAATTTCTTAGGCGATGTTCCCCCATGCCTCCCCCATGGAATTCTAGGGAGGCTTTGGCACATGTAAAATGAACATGCAGCTGAGCTATACAAATGCAAACCAGGGTTGCAGGGGGTTTTTACTCCAAAGTGACATTTTTCAAAAAGGTAAAAGAAAATATGATACAAGAGTCCAGGCTCAAGTACCAACTCTCACATTTTAGCTTGAATTACAGGCCCAAGCCCAAGTATTAGAAATTATAGAGACTAAAAACAGATCTTTAGCCCGACTTGAGAGCAACTACATTTTAGAACAGCCATTAGTATACAAAAAATTTGCATTTAAGATAAAAGCAAAATATTTGTGCTGTCACTATGCTCAGCCTTTGCAATTACTAAATTAGGAAAAGTTTCAAGCCAAGAGTGTTATTCGATTCCCATAGAAAACATGGCGCATTATCCTGTTGGAAGTATCCATCAGAGAGGTATTTCACTGGCAGTCATGGGGTCAAATGGGTCAAGATCTTGCAATTGCAATGCGCTTTCAAACAGGAAAAAGAACATCGGCAAATTCCGGTTCGTCAAATTAAAAAATATAGCAGCAACAGATGGGTGACTAGAAATTATAGCACACTTCTTATATATATATATATATAAAAAAAAACTAACACCGCTTATTTAAATGATTGGATCAAAACTATTGGTTTATTCACCAACGAGGAATCAGGATTTCTCATCTCCATCAAAAATATTTATTTGATACCGAGGACTTAAAGTTTAATGAAATCCATTCAAAAGAAACTTCTTATTACAGGAATGAAAAGAGATACTTTGAGTTTGGGAGTAGAGAACAAGTTCATTCAAAAGCAGTTTTGAGATTATCCTTATCCCCTTTACAAAAATCTACAAAATATATATATATATATTTGGGCAGAAGTGAACATATGCTGGATGATGGTGGGATTTTTTAACCTCTAGCTTTTTCTCCGCCTGGAGCGGATATAATATATCTGCCGAAATTGTTTTTATAAGCATTTTTTATTAAAAAATTATAAATACTTCGATAAACATATTTAAATAATTTTTAGTGCCAATTAAGGCCTTGATTTAAAAAAAATGATGATTTTTAATTATTTTTTATTGATCCAGCGGAAACTCTGGTTCATCTACGCGCGCATGCTCTGTGCGATCTCCAAGAAACTTAGAGCGGCGGGGTCTGGATCCACAGTGGAGGATGCTGCTTTGCTTTGTGCAGGCGGTCTGGGCGTCTGGATTTCAGGGGTAAAACTCCTCTTGGGCCTTGCGATGGCGACTCTGCATCGAACAAGGCGAACTCAAGAAGAGATGCTAGCGGTAAATATATGTTCGATTACTGCCTGCTAAGCTAAAGCAGCCTAGCCTAAGCTACGACTAATAGCAGCCTAGCTATTAGCCTATCTAGCCTAGCCTTGCAAGAACAAGCTTTATTAAAGTGTATTTTTGTGATTCACACAGGAAGCAGTATGCCGTCTTAACAACTTCGGAGACTAATTGCAGGCGCTATGAACGAGAGCAAGGGTAAGATTTAAAGAATATGCTTTCATTCTGCGGTTAAAGGCAATGGATACGGATAGATACCGATCATAGCTTTTACATTTTGTTTTCACAGACTACTGTAAGCCTCCCACAATGAGGCGGTGACCTCCTATTTGCTCGGAGCCATAATCAAGCTGCAAGTCCAGATTTGCGATGTTGATAAAGGCGACATTGTGTGTAAGTGACTTGTTTTAATGTTTTCTCCCTTCCTTGTTACTGTGACTTGCGTTTGATTTTTTATTTATACCACTCTCATTTTAATTGTTTTCCAGCTGCCTGTAAGGCGTATTTTTCAGGCGGTACGCCTTGGAGCTTCAGATATAGGCTGCCAGCCAACACGCTGCGTCTTGAGGCTATCTGCTGGTCAGACGGAGAAGAAGAGAAGGTAAGACTTTATTTGGTGACTATTTTTTTCAGGTGCATTAATAGATGTGTTTGTGTCCATGCGCGGTGCGCTGATTCATTGTTTTTCAGCTGCTGGCGAAGAGGCAGAGTGTGCTGGCAGATGAGAAGTGGAACTCTGGAAGTCCGCCTTCCTCGGCGGTGTCTCTGGATGGATTATGCGGTGCGCCCGCCATTTAAGTAGGCGGATCTCACTGAACTCTGTGTTAAGCTGCAGTCCGGTTAGAAGCGATGCCGAAGAACAGGGCCCCGCGCACAATAAGGCGTCTGCACATGGACCTGCCTGGGAGGGAATGCTGCCAGTTACCTCCAACCCGAGGAAGCAAGCGGACCCTCCACGGACTTTTAATTTTTAGAAGCGCGTGTGTTTGGATACGCGTTGTATATAGTTGTGTGTGTTTCAATAAAGCTCTTTCTTTGCATAAACAGCTTCCTGCAAATGTTCATTTCCTGTATAAATTCATTCATGTCCTTGATGGTAGCCTAATAATTGTGTAGTAGTGTAGGATAACATAAATACACACCATATGAATGAATAAATATATATGAATGAATAAATATATATATATGAATAAATATATATATATATGTAAATATATATATGTAAATATATATATATGCCAACCAATCACGAGCGACTTTACTTGTTTAAAAAGAAGTGGTTCCGTCCAATACTCAGTAAGAAAATTAAAGCCTGGCGTGGCCGTGTGTGGTTTTGCTGCCAATCCACGGCGATTTCATTTGTTTTGAGAATAGTGGTTTCAGCCAATACTGAGAAGGTTATTCAAGCCAGACCTGGCCAGCCGCGCGGGTTTGCTTTATTCATATGCTAATTAGGGGCCATTAGTACAGCTGATGGCTCTCCACATACGTCATGAAGTCCGTTTACGACAATTTGTGGCACGACAAAGCAGCGGACAAGCGCGGGTTGCAAATTGTGGAAAACTGGCGAAATCAGAGCGAATCTGCGGGGAGTTTCACGAGGGGTTTTACACGGGGCGAAAATCTCACTTTTCATGCAGTGGAGTCAGATACTATTAGCAAAAATTGCTTTCAGGTTTAATAAATCGCTTTCAGCAGTGCTAAATTAATATATTTACATGTTCTCCTCCCACAAGACGCACTTCGCGTGTAAACGCCCCATATTGCATATTCATTGCAGAAAAAAGTACTAAATGGATAAGAAGCGCTATTTAGCCGCGTTTTAAAGACCAAAATCGCTTTTATGCACGCTGTTGATAGATCCAGTTTGTACGCATTTTTAGCGTCGCTTGAGTCAGTGGAAAGTAGCTCACACGTTTTTATACACGCAAACCCTTGATAAAGATCCGGCCCTTACAGTGAAATTACTTTAATATACTTAGTAGTAGAGTCAAAAGATATTTAAATTATCTTTGGATCATTTTAAAAATATGCTAAGAAGGAAATTTATTGTCTCAAATATCAGTTTGGGAATTAAAACTTTTAACAATATTGTACTGCAGTACAATTTTAAGATATGCATTTGTGGTGGTCCGTCCAGTAAGGCACAAGGACAAAGGCATATAAAAAGTATTCTCTATTTATTTTCCAAAAATAATCTTCACAAAAGAAGGGCTTACATCAAATCTCAAAAAAATATAACAAAATGTACCCAAATGAAATCAACTAAGGCATACCTAACTCAGGATAACAAACCATAAAAAACTGACTTCACAATGAACACACAGGGGAATTTATACACAAAGGCTAGCCTACACAAACGAGGAGGGGTGGGAGATGAGACAGAGACAAACAATGCATAAACATAAATAACTAATTCAAACTAACACCTTTTGACTATAACACAACTATCAAAAGAAAACAACATAACGCCAAAAATGTTTTAACAATTATGCCATAAGTGGAGAGAGAGAAGCAGACTAATATCCAGTCCCCTGCTTCCAGCAGCCTGATGGTATGTCCCACTTCCTGGTTTGCCTTCCAACCAGTCCTCTCCACTCAGCCAGTCCTTCAACTCAGCAAAGAAAAGTAATTAATTCAATTCAAATAAACAAAAGGTGTTTACTAAATGTGTGCACCCATAATAGTAAACAACCTAATGCAAAAAAACACACCACAAAAGTGAAATTATAAATGTACTGTGTGAAGACCTTTAAATAAATACTAACACTGAAGAAAAGATGGAGGAACCTCCACAAAAAAAAATTTCAAAGATGTTTATTGTATATCTTTTTATGTATGCTGAAAATCAACTTTATAACCTTTCACTTAAAGCTTATTTTAAAAGTATATTTCAATATTTAGAAATTTTAGGATATTTTAGGTTACATTTCGGTGTAACTAGTAAATTTACTCATGCTTGTTTTTCATTAAATTATTTGTAAATATATGATGGAATGTTAATTTGTTTTATTATGAGGAGCAAAGGAGTGACTGAACTTTGCATGTATGCTCTATGTTTTCCAAGTCCCTCCATTTTATTTCATCCCCTTCCAGTTCTTTGAGCTTTGACACAAAAGCTGTTAAAAACACATGAAATACAGATGTGCCTTGATGGTCTTTTGGTAAAAGCTCTATAATTTGACACTGAATTGTCCATATCTGATTGTTAATACTGTTGAAAACTGCAATTCAATCACAATTCCACAATACTGGTATGTCATCAGCTCCTACTTCTCCACTATGCTTGAGTTGTTAATATCCTGCCCCACACTGAATATCTGAAATATTGCCTGGAATTGGCCCTTTTATTCAAGTGTGAGTAGTACAAGACAGTATGCTTTTTGGAGCTATCTCTCTGGGGCCCATGTAACTTTCACTGTACATTGGCCTTTATGAAAAAGATATAAAGTTATTGGCACCAAGCCAGGGAAATGTTCATTGCAATATGTCTCTTTAAAAGCTACTCCTGTCAGATTGTGCACAAATACATATGACATGAGTAACAGCAGACTTTGTCCTTCTAACAGCAGACTTTGTCCTTCAGTGAGGGAAGCACCGGGTTGCACTACATCGTCATCATAGCATTTCTGCAATAGAAGACAAAGCTGATTACATTTACACCTATAACACAATATAAATCAAAAGCAAAATTAAATCTTTATTTAGAAATAGAATATGTACACTATACATAAAAAGTACATTTTCAAATTTCAGTATTTGATAATGGATTAAGAAATACAATTTACAATTCCTTTAATTATTCATTTAAAAATATGCAATTAGAAAATGATTTTGATTTGCATGATAAATATTTAACATTTTAAATGTCTGGTTTTCTCTTTCAGTGACTCCTTAGGTCCTCCATACTAAAATGGTTGAACAACAGAATATAATTATTATTTTTAAATGTTCTATACTATGAACCCCACCATTGCTTCCACCAAAATCATAATACAAAAAGAAAAACTTAGCAACTGGAGAGCAATTTTTTTTTTGTTTTCAACATACCTTTTCAAATACTGGTATTCTGTGAGCAGATGTTTTTGGCCGTGATGGTTAGATTAAGTCTCATGGGGCATTGAACCGCTTGGCCAAATTGCTTCAACAATCCCAAAAGTTCGTGAAGCTTTATGTGAACATGTCACCAACTACTGGTGGAGTGCAGAACTACAGTTAGTAATATAATTTGTGATGTTTGGAATTATTTTTCTTGTCTTTTCCCCCTCTTAAGTTCCTTTGAAATTGCTAATGATTGGTGTGTATGATAAATCGTTTTTTTTTTTTTTTTTTTGCGTGTATGCAAAATGTCTTAGAAGAGAACAGTCACATTTTTGTGAAATAAGCTCAAGCAGACAGAAAAACTGTTTGTGCAAATTGGGCAAAGATGAGCAAAATGAAAGGTGTAGGTCTTTGGTATAAAAAAAAAATGTTTTTCCATAGTTTTTGGTTTTATTCTGGTTGGAAGTTATATATTCAACCAATCTTTTGGCTGAACCATCACATCTAATTTGGCAGTGTTCTTACCCAATCTATATGTGAACCAGGGCAAACTAATTCAAATTAGACACATTAGCCCAAATACGTGTTAAGTATTATTGCAAATTTCAAAAGTTTAAAGTGGGTCTCAAACCAACAACCTTAGGATTGAAAGTCAATGTCTTACTGCTGACACCACTAGCAATATTAACCATATATTGGAAAGCAATACTACTTAACACTGATGTTGCAACTGTAACCAGTGGCTTGCTCAGATTTTGATCATTACATTGTCTAATCTAACCAAAATAGTTTTAATCAGCTAGACTGGTTGTTTTTACAAGCAATCTAACCTTAGAATATATCCAAGCTCTATCCAACCGATAGCAACGCTCCTACAAACTCTTGCATCTTGACTGAATACTGCCACTGTTTAAATGCTTGTCAAGTTCTCGTGCAGTCTGAACCACTTCCTGAAGCGGTCAAGTGGTATCACTGTGGAGAGGCTTTGAAAGTCATCAATTTTGGTGGGGTTTGAACCGTCAACCCTTCGATTTCATGTCAAACTCCTACATCCAACGCCTCAACGCCACTGGTGGAATCTTGAACTCAGAGAGAGCTGTTAAACCAGAACTAGAAGTGGAAGGGAAGTTCACAGCGGTTAGTTCAATGGACGTAGGAAACTGAAGAGTTCTTGAGCATGGAGGAAAAAGGGACTCACGTAGGAGGAGATCTCAGTCGAAGCCTTGAATCCAGAATGTGTGAGTTTTCCAGAGGGAGAGCAACTCGTTGGAGGGCGGACAGGTAGGTAGAGTTGGACTCTGAGGAGTATGAGAGCGGACTGCCACTTAGTTTTCTGACTGAACTTTTCCCCAGCTCAGTGTGAACACAAAATATCCTTCCTGGGGGAGAAGGCAAAAACTTCCAGTCAGTGGGAAGGCTTCCTGCCAAAAGGCAAAGACAAAAACGCAATTAGTCTCAGCGAAATGAAGCACAGGTTAGACTCAGCTAATCACGGCTTGGCTAGAGTACCCAAAACTGGCAAACACTCTGGCGTTGAGGTAGTGGCACTCAACGGCTCATATACTCCCCGGTGATGAACCAATGAGCCGCAGGTGTGCAGGAGGACCAAAGAGGACAGGGCGCCACCTGGTAAAATACCAAGACCTAATTTTAAGCCCTACCCCAAAATCTTGCTTGTTCCCATGAGGGTAGAGATATCCCAATTATTCTTTGTATGTAGGGAAAGTTGACATAACAAGGAATAGGAGGTATCAATCCATCCCTTAAACAAGAGATTTCACATGCTAAATTGCTGGGAAAGGGCAAAAAATAATTTCACAGAAAACATGGATGACCAGTATTCTACAGAGCAATTTACAGTGTCTTTCTTTTTTTTTTTTGTTCCTTTTTTTTTTTTTTTACTTTTGAGAGTCAAAAAAAGCTGTTCCCCTCTGCATTCTAGGTTCACCTTCTTCTCCCGGACAACAGTGGTTAGGTCAGACAGTGTTCTGGAGCTCCGACAGGAGCAGAGGGAAATCGGTTCAAGAGCGCCATCAGAAAAAAGCACCAGAAATGGAACGAAGTGGCCATCCAGTGGAGCTAAGGAACCACAGCAAGAGAGCAGTGTAGCTTGTTAGTGAAACACTGCACCAAAGCGTGGAGAGAAGGCAGTTGCTTTCTGGTTACTAACGTAGGAAGAGAGTGGTGAAGCATGGCGGTAGATCGGAGAAGCTGGGAAAACAGTGCCAGCGGGATGAGGCTACAGCTGACCAGGGCTGCAGAGGATCAAAGGAGCACAGTGGGCAATCGGAAAAACCTGCTAGGCAGACAGAATGCTAAGGGCATGTAGAGGGAATGTTGGTGACTTGGCATGGGACAGCATTACGTAAAAGAAGCCTGCCATGGAGACAGAGCATGGAGAGGCTACAGCTGGCCTTGATTACCCTCCAGAGGCTAACTGCAGGAGATAGGAGTACTACAGTGGAAGAGACATCAATCAGCTGATCCTTTCTCTCCTCTGATCAGAGAATGTCTTACAGGAGCAGGAAAGAGGAGGCATCAGCTAATTGATGTCTGTGCTGAAGGCAGGACAACCAAATAGTCCCGCTAGAGTTGAATTAACTATATTTTTAAAAGCCACCTACACACCTCTAAAGCATTGTCCACTTCATCCTTTGTCAACATTATTTCTCCATCTTCCATTTTATTTCAAAACATGGCATGGCACGATGTAATTTTGTCCTATGGTTCTGTAGTTTGCATATTTATTTCAATAAAAATTGTCAGCTGAATTCAATAATCACTATTGAAGAATAATCATATCTGATTAAAGAAAACGACAGTAAATCAAGCTCATTGTAATCTTCCTTTTAAATTTGAGGTTGAATGGGTGCTTCTTTTTTTCTCTGAGCAGTATAGATTGATGTTAAGCTAAACTGGGGCACATGGAAAAGTCTTGCAACATTGCTGGCTGTTCAGTTTTGTGTCATACTGTGCAGTTATAAATGCATTTACATTATCTGTTACTTCACCTGGCGTATTGGTATTTAATTGCATGTTTCTATAATTGAAATTCCTGAGGCTTGGTGTGGTGGTCATTGCATTGTTATTCACTATGTTATGTTCAGGCAGAGTTGATGTTTTCTGAAGTCCTGGCTGAAACCCCATTGCATGCCAGTGGTCATTTGGCTTTGTGAATGACTTCCAACAAGCTGATGTGTACTTCACTAGTCCAGGTCTAAATGCCTCAAAGAGAAAGTCTCTCCATTATGTGAAATGTATATCTGTACTTCTGTAAATTACTCTAGCTTCCTCAAGGAGCCTAATATATGGCACAATAAATGATTTCATTTTGATTCATAGGACTATATCACACTGAGTCAATATAATGAAATACAATTAAAAGGAAAACCTTTAAATGCAATTCCAATTTAGTGAAAACAATTTCAAACCAGTAGGCGAAATTCATAAAAAAATGGCATTGTCTGGGCAAATCAAATTCAGTTTCTGATGGTGCAAGAATATGTCCAATTATTTATTTACCTGTCCTTTTTTATTTTAAATGTCGTTTAGGCCATTTTCAAAACTTGTATTGGAAACTAGTGGGTTTCTCAAAGAAAAGATCTTTTACTGTGGCAGGAAGTGCACTTTGATTGCATATGTGTCCTAGCCAATCAGATGCATTTGACTGTCTGGATCTCCACACCTCCCCCGGTTACTTAAGAATCAAGGGTCTCAATGAAGGCAGTGTCAACATGTCTGTGCTTTGGATTGCATTGTTTCTTCTTCATCAAGGCTGTAAGTAAAAAAGTTACTCAGTTGCAAATGTTAATAGTATTTTTATTTATGTTGTTAATTAATGTTTTCAATAATTTTTGCAGATTCTTTGGTCCCAGTGGTCACGGTTCAACTTGGTGAATCTGTGACTTTGTCTTGTGCTTTCACTGAGAAGTTTCAGAGCACCACATGGCTTCACTGGTACAAACAGAGTGCAGGAGATACTTTGAAATTAATTGTGATGCAACAAAAAAGCATCACGCCTAATTATGGACCAGATGTGTCTGCCTCAAAAATAGAAGCTACATATGATGACAAATTCAGTAATATAACCATTCAGAAGACAGTTATACAAGATGAGGGAATGTATCACTGTGCTCACATGGACTGGGCAAAATCTACTTGGAGCGGGACTTATTTGTCAATAAAAGGTATCTACATAGTTTACTTGTTTTGTACGTTTGATTATATCCTATTTTCTCCAAAGAACCCTAGTCTAGGATTACACAACAGACATGCTGAAAACACAACAAAATTAAGGAATAATTTAGTCGATACTCTGCTAGGATTTTTCAAAATATGGTTTTCAGTTGTGATGAAAATCAAAGACTGCTTATTTACAGTTCAATAAATGTCCATAATTTCATAGGAGACTTCAGTAGGACATCGAGATACAATATTCTTCAGAACCCAACCACTGATGCAGCCCGGTCATCAAACTCAGAGACTCTAGAGTGTTCACTCCTCTCTGGGTCTGAAGACAAGATGTGTTTAGGAGAACTCAACGTGTTCTGGTTCAGAGCCGGATCAGAAAAGTCTTATCCAGATATCATCCACAGTAATGAAAATGGATTGCACAATTGTGAGAAGACATCTACACTGAACACTCAGAGGAAATGTAGTTACAACCTTTCAAAGAACTTCAGCTCCACTGATACTCAGACAGTCTACTGCGCTGTGGCAACATGTGGAGAAATACTATTTGGAAAGGCAACTTTAACCAAAGCAGGTAGCTCCTCGAGAAAAAAAGCTTAAAGTCACAAAAATGTTTTACCTTCTTTTTTGGAGTCACTTTAATTTATTTCCCCCCTCATTTTTCAGAGCAATTACCAAGTTCTACAGTTATAACGATGAGCTTAATCATCTTCTTGGCTATATCCATGATTGTAAATATTGTTCTTATTCTTTACCTAACTCAAAGATCCCGTTGCACAAACATTGTCAGGTAAGATTTTTAATCTAAATATCACTAATTACATTTTGTGGTTTTAAAGCCACTAAAAATGCATACCCAATACTTAAATTACCTAGATATCCGGGTAAATGAAATTTAGGGTTAAATATTAGGCTATAAACGGATTAGTTTCTTTTTAAAATATTCTTCTGTTGGCATTTTTCAACAGCAAAAGAATACCTGTTGAATCAAGTGGATACTATTGTAAGTGAATTATACCAAATTACCTATTTTTTGTTTGAGTTGTAAAAAATACTCTTCAATGAAACACTATAGCTATAATTTTTGTTTGTCTTTTCTTCCCAGATTGAAGATGAAAAGGATCTAAACTATGCTGCCTTACATTTCTCAGAAGAGAAACCATCAAAAGGAACAATTAAAAGACAGCTGAAAACTGAAGACAGTGTTTATTCTCGGGTTGATGGATTAAACTGACTATAAAACAGCACAGTGTTTATGTACAAACATTTGTTTTCTAGATTACAATTTGATTTCAATTATAAATTAGGAATTGACCAAATGAGTTTGTAGTCATGTCTTTGAGAGAATCTGAAATTGGTTTTATTGTAAAAAATTTTTGCTGATGATTTTTTTGATGATTAAAATTTTGAATGTTGTGGACTGAAAAGCCTGGTTCATTGCTGATGCCTAATAATCAAAGAAAACTGTTTAGAAAAGGAAAATCTAAAGCACTACTGTGGTTGACTTATTACTTCACCCTGAAGTTCGTTTAAGTTGCATCAACTGTTTATAGCTATGGTTGGTTAGGCTGGAGGGCTAGCAAGAATTTAAAGTGGCACACCCCCTCCCATTCAAAGCTATCCCGTAAAATCAAACACACATCTCACAGCAGAACTCGGCAAAGCAGAGAGGAGCCGACTCGGACATTAGTTTACATACATTTTGGACTTCAGCCTAACTACCTCATGTCTCACCTCATGTTACACCTGCAAATAAAGTATAACTGTCCTGTTTTTCTCTATGTTGCCCTGCGATAGACTGGTGACCTGTCCAGGGTGTACCCCGCCTCTCCCCCACAGACAGCACCCCTCGCGACCCCAGCTGGGATAAGCATGACGGGAAATGGATTGATGGGTATTACGTTGACATTCAAGATAGCATGCTAGGTTTAGCAACACTAACCATTACAGTTTTAGCATATCATTTTTAGCAATACTTAGGAGTTTTGGAAAGGGGTATTATTTCGGCCATGACCAAACCTGATGAACATGTATGCGGAGGTGCATGAATGCATCTGATTGTTTTGTTTTTTTCATTTCAGACCAAATGGTAGGGATTGGACAGAGCTTTTCGAAGCTTGCAGTTTTCAATGTCATGGTTTTAGGTTCTGCTCTGAGTTTTCATTAGTCATATTTCCACTGTGTTCTGGTTGTTTTTGATTGTATTTGAGATCTTAGACATTTTTTGTTTGCCCTTTTTTGTCAGTCTTCTTTTCCCTAGCTCCCTTCTTGCCTCTGTTCACACCTGCTTCCAATCTGCTAATTAGCCTGGTCTTTGTTTCTCTCTCCCATATAATCTCTTCCTGTTCAGAAACTGTTTGCTGTGTCGTAATTTCTTTGTCGTCTTGTTGTGAGTATTCCTTGCTTTCAGTATTTTTGGATTTTGTGGATTTATGTTTTTGGATTTTTGGTTCCGTTACCCTTTTGCTTAATTAAATCTATCAAGAAACAACTTCAGCTTCAGTGTCTGCATTTAGGTCCTGTCAAACCTCCCCTACTGTGACACTCACAGACCTCTAAATTTTTATTTTCTTTTTGTTACTTTTTCTGAACACAAAAAGTATTTTCCACTACGGATGGAAGGACCACTTCATTCAACATAACCAAAGTGTTTCTGAAAAGGATTACCAACTATAGCTTTAATTTTAAGTCTGTTAAGATATAGTTGTAGCTCTTTGGCTTTTACCAACAACCAGGTAAAGAACTCTGCATGATAGCAAATTTCAAGTTGGCGCTAAAAGTTAGTGTTATAGTGTTGATACCTTGCAGGATTTACATTTATTTTATAAGATTCGAAAATTACTCTCAAAAAAATGAAAGAATACATGTATTTAAGTGTGGCAGCCCCCTTTCCACGGTAGGAATTATGTGTATGGTATGGGATCCCTCTTTTTAAGCTATATTTTAAAATCCTTTATCCTTTGACCCGGCAAAGGATAATTAGGTCACCAAATTTTAATGTAAAACATGCTGGCTGGTTACAAAGTTGTAAGTTACTGTATGTAAAATGGAAATGCTATAGTGATGATCAAATTTATTGGCCCAGTCTTTGTGTGTTATGACTGGCTTAGAGACATTAAAAACAGTTAAAAATGCACAAAATGAAGATTTAAGGGAAAAAAAACAAAAAACTCCAAAAACTATGATATGTAAGTGTAGGTACCAGTGACGTAGTGCAAATGCTTTCATGTGTTTTGTGTATGTATGTGTAAATTATGTGTTTTCAAAAATGAAAAGTATATTTGAGAAATATGATTTTATATATATATATATATATATATATATATATATATATATATATATATATATATATATATATATATATATATATAGAGAGAGTATATATATATATATAGAGAGAGAGAGAGAGAGAGAGATTGCTTAGCACATTTTTGGGGAACTGCTAGCTACTAATGAATAACTATGATCTGTGATAGGGCCTAATCTGTGATAGGGCTTAATTTCCCACAACAGAGCAGCAAGCCCTCTAAATTTTTAATAACAAGTCCAAACTGGTCTATTAAGTCCATCATCTACCTTAAGACAAGTAACATAAGTAACCTACAAAAGAAGCATAACATTTAAAACAAATGCTTTATTTACTCGGTTACCACACATACCGCAAGTAGCAACTACAATCTAAACCAAACAGAAACAGTTAAAACCACAAAAAAAGGGGTCACACGTCAAGTGGTCCTTCACCACAAGAAGTTACCACAATAACAAGTCCGCTTGACATACAAGTGACCCACAAAATATGGAGAGCCGCACTGATAAAATGACCACCATCAGCAAGTTGCAATACCACACTAAATGTCACTGCTTTCATTCAGTCAGCAACAGAAGGTTTTATTCAACCAACAGACCCCCACACAACACAAAAAGTTACAACACAGAGAGTGTTGCCAACATCTTAATTAAAAAGACTTAGCCTTAGCTAGTCAAGGCGCTAGATGATGCCATTGCCTAATTGCATATTTCATGTCACTCAGGGGATTTTGGCCGTTTCTCAATATATGTACTTGTGCGTTCTCATGTGCTCATGAAACATCATCAGCCTCAGCCTAAGTGCTGTTCTAATTCACAAGAACACAAGACTGAGAACGGACCCTTCCCTCTTTACCGAGTAGGCATCAAAGCAGACTTGCCCATTCTCGAGACTGACAGCTGATCCAGCATGCACCGTGGGAGCAGCAGCTTCCAGTGGAGTGCTCAAACAGCTCAGAGTATTAAGTTAACAGTTCTTCCTATTGCTGTTGTTCTACGCTTTAGAATCAATTTTAGCAGAACATATACTGCTTTAGTGCATGATTTTAAAAACAGTTCTTATGTTGAGAGGACCATGGCAACCAGTGGACCTCCAAAGCTGAACGCAGCCAGGGCTAATCTTAGAGGAAAGAGGAAGGATAAAGGAGTACAGAGACATACAGAGACAAGATGAGAATAAAGGGAAATTAATAAGTAAAAGCACCAGGCAATGTTGGGGCCAGTGCTGTAAACCGCTGCAGCCAGCCTGCCCTGTATGGGGCACTGAAATGATAAAAACATTGAAAATGAGAATACTGACATTCCCAACATTTTAAATTCATACATTGAAAATGTAGACGCCAAAATTTTAAATATTGAATATTCAAACATTGAAATTTACAACACTGAAAATTAGAATTTCTCTCCAAAAACTTTAAAAAAACTTATGATGCTATCATTTATAGCGGCAGAATTTTTCACTAAGAGATGTTTTCAGAGTCACTGAAGAGTACCTTTAGCCACAAGGTCACTAAGCTCGTACTGCTTCTGTGCTGGAGGGGAGGGTTGGCAGGACCAAAATGGAGGCTCCTTCAAGGCTTACCATCATTATGAACATCTGTATGAGTTGCTAGGCTACAACAGTTAATGAAATGCTGGAATGATACCAACTTTTAGTGTTTTACTGTCTTTATGTATTCCTAAACTATTATTGTGAACCAAAAAACATAGTTATTTTTAGCATTTTCAGCTCTGGTTCAACAGCTCTTTACAGAGGTGACTTGTACAGACTAAAGGGCTTTAATTTTTTATGATGTCTAATATTATACACAGGAATTTTAAATTTGTGGCTTTGATTACCCAGAGGGGAAAAAATTAAAATAAGACACCGTTGTTGTTAATCATAGTCTCTTTATGTATTGGGTGTCTGCTGTTTATGTGGCTGGCTAGGGGACAGATACTAAACCCACTATGACCAATCTTAAAAGTTGCCCTGGAAGATCTTTTAACCAGCTGTCAAGAAGAACCGTCAGTTCTGGAGGGACTTTACCTTTAGAACCAGTGAGGAATTGCTAATACTGAGGATCGGTAAGCTTGTAGGATGGAAAGATATCTGCTTGATGAGTTTGTAAGGTATTACAGAAGGTAAATTCAGTGTTTATGTTTATGAATCATTTAATTTTTATTTAAACTTTTTATCTAATTTTATTTCACTGTCTAGAAATAAGTCAATTGGCCATTAAATAAAAGCTTGTAAAATTATCCTTTACTTCTCACATTTTCCGTAACACTAAGTCGGTCTTATAATCACTGAAAGGAAGCACAAACATCAAAGCTTAGTCTTACTCAGTTTGGTTAAACTACTGGAACGAACACACGTTGGGCTTGATTTTCAGAAGGTTTTGTGGTCTTAAAACTAGTGCAATCTGTTTTACTCAATGAGCAAATCTTCAAAGAAGGTGCAAAGTAATTCAGCAACAACAACATTGGCAAGCCTTTTTTTCCTGTTTTTTGTTTGTAGGCCCTTTTCAATATGCAGATTATGTCCTAAAGAGCAAACTGCAAAAATATATGGGTGACGGATAAGCACATGTAACCCTTTACCATGTGCAAAGCAATTTTCCAAATCGGAAAACTCAACTGCAGCAACAGTTTTTGCAACCTTTGTCTTAGTACTTCTAAAAGTGAGGTGTAAACTGACATGCAAAAATAGATGCAGTCATTGTTACCACAAAAGAAGCAATGGTACAATGCCAGAGGATGAAACATTGCTGTGCAAATGTAAACATATGTGGACCATAAAAATGGTATAATAATAATGTTTAAAAGTCTACAGGTCAGCAAAGAGGCAGTGGGATGGCAGACAATCATGACCATCAATTATTACAGGGAATTTTACCTCCCTCTATTGAAAAAAACGTAACAGTGCATGAAGCATTATTGTTCTTTATTTTATTTGGCTGCCAGCGGAACCAGCACCCGCCTCGGTGCTCTTGGGGGTGCTTCTTTTGCTCTTCACAACCACTATTGGACATTTTTTATTTGGATAAACTTTACATGCACAAGTGCACACTCACAAACAACTACAGGTACTTAAAGATTCACTTCCATACAGAAAACCCATTATCTTATCTTCAGCTACCACAGTATACTGTACATGTTAGATTAAATAATACTACGTATAGTTCAGCAATAGTATCACAGTGTTATTTTATTGTATTTCTTATACTATATCCGTTGGATGTGCTGTTCTTTTTACTTCTTTCTCCCTTTTCTGTTTTTCCTTTACTAGTCTACTTACATTGCAATGCCCATAAAATCTGTAATACTCCCTGCATGAATCATAATAAAGCTATTTATATGCAAAAATCAAGCGGAACACTATGGCTGTAGCTGTAATGCTCCACTTGTGTAAGCAAAATCTGTTGGGCTCTCTTTTTGGCATTAAGACAATTATTCTTATTGCCACATCGCCAGACAGGACACCGAGAAAAAAAGAAAAAGCAAGCCAATTCAAGCTCTGCAAAACCAAATGAAGATGGACCCATGATGTACGGACGAAATTACAGCGCAAATGAAAAACAACCTGACAGAACCTAAAGGTACAACATGTATAAATTACAGCGATTTACTGACATAAATGTAAGATAGTATCGATATATATATTATTTATTATCACATATGAACTTAAAGTCTCAATCTTTGTGTCTGAATTGCCTAAATTCCTATTTATTATTTAATAGAAGTCAGTTACTATTTGTGAGGGTAGAATCTTTTGCGGTACGGCAGCACAGAGCTGATATACAGTACTAATGACTGTAGAGATCATCATAATGCTTGATTGGGACTTTGGTAAGTTAGGCCTAAATACTATCCTACACAGACTAATAAAATATTATTTATAAAATTATCTAGCCTTATTCAGGCCACAACCGGTTCATGTTTGCTTTGGTCAGAGTGCCCAAAGCAGTGTGTTGAATTCCCGGACAATAGAAGTAAGGGGAGATGGCATTCATGAGGTCAGGAAGGAGCAGAGGGTAATCAGTGTGAGAGTCTTTGGGTGCGGTGGAAATTGATTCAGCTCCAGTCCACTGGTTTTGTAACAAGCACTTCTTGAAATATAACCATTATACATAACAACTAAAACCAGCTCAGGGATGGTCCTAAACTAGATTTGTGCAGTCAACACTAATGGTTATTTTCTGAATAACACAGGGAGTACCATACAGAGCATTCTGTCTCACTGTAAGGTGTGGAGGCTGCAGCGCCTCAGACTGGAAGAATGTGACAAGAGTGGTGAGCAAAGCAGAGAGGATCATATAACTCCCAGAAAGTAAATGAACAGAAATGTAAACACTACTCTTCCCGTCCAACCATACATCCGTGCATTTTCTACAGTAACACATAAAACAATGAGCTAACCAACCCAACTTTAGCCTGAAGTTAACAGAGCCTTACCTATACAGGAATATCAGCAGAGGCAGACTTAAGTTGCTGATTAAATATTGTGATATTTTTGCTCCTCTTTTAAGTCCCCATTAGCTGTTGTCTGATTCTACAATACATAAATATAATTGAATTTGATTGTCCAACAAATTGTCCATCAACGTTTTTATCTGGTCTGCATTTTGATAATCAAAACTCATGCGCATATTGTCATGTTATCATCCTCGTCTTGTCATGTTTTTTTTTTTATCTACATAAAAAAAGCCTTGTAAGTAAAATATTAGCGCATTGTTTATCATCAGCCATTTCAACAACATGTTGAGGTTAGCAGCCGACCACCCCACTCATGAGAGAAACTACTTCTTGCAATTGTGTTAATAAAAGAAAACATATGTAGTTTGTTCATAAATAGGCTATCAGAATTTGCCTATACTATGTCATGACTAATAGGAATTAATCATTTGAAAATCTGAAAAGTGTAGGAATTGTGTTTTAATTTGCTTTTGTTTTTGGATAAAGGGTTAATTCTGACCAGCTTCTGGCAAAGTAGAGTAAAAGCTATAAATTGTATAAGATTTATCTTGAGGTGCACATTGTGCGCCACTTCTTCTATAACCCACAATTGTGGTAAAAACATCACAATTTTCCAATTGTGGGACAGTAAAAGCAATTTTCTACTCTATTATATTGCTAGAAACATATCTCGTACAAAAACCTTGATTTTAATAATTTCTCCATATTGGTTAAGACATTTCCAACAGTCAGCAGACCATCTTTTAATGTAGACATTTCAATGTGACAGAAAGCCCCCTTTGATTGTGCATTTTAAGGTAACCAATCAGATGCATTCGACAGTCTAAATCACCACACCTCTCTCAGTTACTTATGCCATAAGTGTCCTTATGAAGACAGTGTCATCATGACTCTCCCATGGCTTATACTGCTTCTTCTTCATCAGGGATGTAAGTAGATTTAATGAAACAGTTTAATATTTTTTATGTTGTATATATAAACTTTTTTAAAGTAATCTTCACTGTTGTTTTTTTTATGCTTTGCAGATACTTTAGTTCCTGTCACCACAGTCCAGCTTGGGGAACCTGTCACTTTGACATGTGTTGTGACTGAGACGTATGAAGTCATGACATGGATTCATTGGTACAAGCAGAGTGCTGGAAATACTCTGGAACTAATTGCAGTGTTGCGTAAAAGTACAAACTCCACCTACGGACCTGGATTTTCACCCTCAAGATTCAAAATAACATATAATGATAACAAAAGCATTATGATGATTTTGTCAACAGTGGAACAAGATGAGGGGATGTATCACTGCGCTCATATTGGCTGGACTAAATCTGCTTGGAGTGGGACCTATTTATCATTAAGAGGTAAATACAGGTATTGGTTTAAAATGGAAGGGGATCTTTTTTGTTATTAAGAGTGCTGAAATTATTTCTTATCACGGTCTGATACCGGTGGTATATGTTTGTACCAACACTTTTGATCAGATTAATTTCTTTTTTTGTATTGTTTTTTCCTAATTAAACAGAAAACAAATTATTAACTGTTTCATAAGATTTGCTATTCCTACACAACTATACAAATAAATTGCATTTCCATTTGAAAATAATGATAAAAGATGGTTTTATGCACCTCAACCTTTTTTTATGATAAACTATCATGCTGTTTATCTGTAATATCTTTCTAGCAGATATTTCCAAAATTAAGTGTTCTATTAAAAATACTCCACATATAAGGCTAAAAACAATCTTTTGAGAATCTGGAAAGCATATTTTTTTTGTTGACTATTTCTTACTTTTGACTTTGTGCCTGATTGAAGGTGCATGTTTGAAACTAAACGGCCACTGAAATACACTTTTGAGGAAAACAAAATAATTTTCTTCTATGTTTAATATTTTTTGAGGGTTCTAACCATAAAGTTTGTGAAGATGAACTTAGTTAGAATTAAAAAACAGTAACGGTAATTGATAGCCCTCAGGGATTTATGTTAAAAGTAATAATTCAATATGACTAGCATTATTTATTGTCTCTGAAAGTGACACTTACATTATGGATTGACCCAACAAAGTGCTGACTTAAATCAATTAAATTTTGAAGTTGGATAAAGATTCAGGACATTCCAACCTGAGCTATTTGGAGTTCAACCCTGAATCGTCAAAATACCTCTAGAAACACATAAAATGTGAGAATAAGAATTATTTTATTACCGTTTTGGCACTAAAGAATAGGGAGGTTATTAGTAAGGAAGAATGTCTCCCCCATTGACAGCTGAAGATAGGCAACAGCACCCCTAGTGACCCCAACAGGGATAAGCCTGACAGAAACTGCAACATTTAATATAAACATAACTTTTTAAATTTTTGTTTCCTATTGAGAAATAGATTTTACTTACTTTTTAGAAAGAAAGTTACTTGAATGAATAAAATTTATTTTAAATCAAAATCTAGTTGATCACCCATTTTTTAGCTTAACGCAACACTGTGTACGTTTTCGTCACCAGAAGCACTTGGCCTGAAACTTCCAGGTTTAGTGCTCCTAAAAAACAATTGGCATCACTGCACTGTCACAAAATTAAAACAGTCTCTCTACATGTTTTGAAACCTGATAGAAAACACTTTGGAGCTGCTGCTCTAAATCCTACAATCCAAAGCTATGTGTTGTAAGCTTAACAAAAACATTAAACTTAGTTTGCTTTCCTGTTCAAGGGGAACTCAGACTGCCATAACTCTCATTTATGAAACCAACCCTCTCAAGTTACATAGGCAAGTTTCTGATGAAGGTAAAGCCACATAGGCATTGATATGTGCCATGTGCTTAGTGTTGTTTAATATCCTCCCTCAAGTTTTATTAAATAGAAAGAAACTGTACTTTTAATTAATTTTCTAAAAACATTTTATAGCTTAAATGAACATATATGACCTATTTTCAATGGGAAATTATGCTATTCCTTCATAGGAAACTCTCAGAGAACATCAAGCTACAATGTTGTTCAGGAGCGAGCGGTTTCTGATCCCCCCAACCCAACAGAAAAAGAAACTCTGCAGTGTTCCATTCTGGCGGACTCTGAGAACACAACTTGTTCAGGAGAACCCACTGTGTTCTGGTTTAGAGCCAGATCAGATACATCCTATCCAGACATAATCTACACTGCGGGAAATACACAGGAACATTGTGGAAAGACAAACAATCAGAAAAAATGTAGTTACACCTTCTCTAATGATGTCAGCTCCTCTGAAGCAGACACCTATTATTGTGCTGTGGCCACATGTGGAGAGATAATATTTGGAAATGGACCAAAAAGGGTAACAAGCAATGAAGGTATTGTAATTATCATGTAATTTATATTATAAAAGAAATATCCTGCTTTTTTGTGATACCTGTTCTTTGTTTTCTAGATAATAGACCATGTTCTGAAAGGATTGTTCTCTTGATCACTTTTATCGCTTTGGCCATTTCTGGAACCATGAATATCATTTTAATTTGCTGTCGATCTCAAAGATCAGCATGTGCCCGATTTAAAGGTAGGGCTGATTTATTACACTAAACCTTCCAAAGCTAAAACATTATTAATTTGTCAAATAGTGTAACATATCGAATACCATGTTAGAAAACTAAAAAAAAGATACTGCCAAATGTTCAGATGGAAAACCTTACTAAGCTCAGTTTTACTATAATCAGATGTTTGATGTTTGCTTTGTTTACACAGAACATTCCTCTTCAGTTCCTCCTCAACCAAATCACAGGGACTCAAGCCAACCAATGGATAAGGCAAGTAATAACACTAAATAATTATTGCAACTATTTGACTGTATTGACATAAAGCAGCAATAAAAACTTTTCTTGAAAATATTTTTCACAGAGTGAAAATGAACTGGATCTGAATTATGCTGCCTTGCATTTCTCTGGAATAAAGAAACAAAAAGAAAAGAAGAAAAGAGAACTAAAAACTGAAGAAAGTGTTTATTCACAAGTTTTATATGAACATGCTAAATGATATCAGAATCAGACAGACATAACTTAATCTGGATTTTTGTAGAACCCAGACAATGTTAATTACAGTACACAGATACTGCACGTGCTCAGTTGGATCCCTCCACCTCAGGATCATATTCTAAACTTATTGCAAAAAAATGCAAAAAAGTTTTTCATGTGCTTTCTTTTTTCCTACTGTCCTGACAATTTGTAAATGTTAATATTCTTTAATCTACTTTAATTTATATAATTAACATGTGCTAAAATCCGTGTACCTAGCTAGCATATGGTTTTCTTTCATAGCTGAAAGCTTGGGGACAGCAACTGTCTTCAAGCTGTCAACCCACTCAAAATTCAAAGTTGTGTATCTGCAGTGCTAGATGTGCAAGTCCTAAGCATATCAAGCACACAATTACTTTTACTTGTGCCCGAACTGTGAGTCTGACAAATGGGGCATAAAGAGGGTTGCTTGGTTAGGCTATTATCATTTATGTACTCTAATTCTCATCATATCATAATTTTTTAAAGAGAACTTAAAGAAATATTTAAGATGTCTGTACTTGTGTTTTCCCCACTTTACCTTAGTGTGTAGCAGCAGTGTTTCACTGCAGTAGGGATGGTGGCAGTTAAAGGAGGTTGTGGTGACCTTGCTTTTGGTGGCTTTAGTGTTGCACTGCTGCTCCTCCATCACGTTAAGTCGTTAGCTAGTTATCTGTCTGACTCAATGGGCTCCTTGAACCAAGCAGCATTATTAGAGTGTCTGACAATGATACGCAGTCCCACTGAGACGTCCCTGCATTCTCATTCACGTATACAAAGAAACTCTCTGCACTGGGTATTGTCCAAGATGAGAGGCGTAGGTGAGTTGTTCTTTTGGGATGTTTAGTATAGCTTTTCCTTGTTTTTCCTTGAATTAAGTTATTCTCATTTAGAAAAAATCATCCAAGAAGGTAAAGTAAAAACAAAATAAAAGATGTTTTCTTTTTGCCTCAGTAAACAAACCTTTCTTTTAAATCAACAAAGGTTGCATGAAATACAAAATAAATTCATATTATTTACAGTATGGTGATTGGCCTTGTATTGTTTTTATGAACAATCTGTCACGGTGATGGTTGGCATTTTCATTTACCCCTGTCACCTGTCTAATTGACCCAGCGGCTCATTACATTCATTATGCTTTTCCACCTGGTTCCTGCTGCTATTTATGCTGCTTGTTTGCCTACCATCAGCGCCAGATTATCCGAGCTGTTTGGTGAGAGTAACTCTAGCCATCTTGTATTTGTTCTGTAATTCTGATTCTGACGGCTTCTGCCCTTGGATACCCGTTTTGCCTTGCCCTTGTCTGCTTTGTCAGTTTTGTTTTGGACTGATTCCTGGATCCTGCTGGTCAACTGAACTTGGACTGTGCTACTGACCTCGGCTTGGATTCTCCTCTAGTACCTCCTTGGCACTCTGATCTTCTTGTCTGTAAACCTCGATCTGATATGGCCTGGGGTCTGGATATTCCCTCATGGACACTGTTGCCTCCTTGGCGTCGGCTTGTGTCAACTCGCCTAATCCCTCTGAACTCCAGAAGGGGCACAGGCTGAAAGCGGTGGACATTCTAAGTCTCGGATTTTTCTCCTTCCTTATGGTTCAGACTTTACTCAGAACCAGGTCAGTGACCTTGCTCCCAGTCGTTATCAAATATTCTTAGTCACTGAGTTTTCTATCCCTGCAGAGAATCCGGGTATCTGCCCGCAGATACTCATCTGCATGCTGTATTTTATCTTTAATAAAGGCTTGTTTGAAAATCGTCCTGATCTGTCTGCTTTGAATTTTGTGTGCAAGGTTCCGACTTTGTAACACAATCATAATGTTCTAAATCATTTGAAAAAAAAAACTAAGTCAATAATGGTAGACTGTAAAGAACCTTAGTCTTATGACTTAGAGTAAAAAATGACCACAGTTTGACCATTTTACAGATCACCCGGAGAGGATCGGCAAAAAGATCTTTCTAACTTCATCTTCATTGGAGGTGAAGAACCTTAAAAAATAGATAATGATACACCTAATCAAATGGACACTTGCTTCTCAGTAAAACAAATGTAGTCATTTAGTGAAAATCTAGGTGTGGATGGATGGCTGGTTGGTTATTCTCGAATTTTACTGAGACACTGGCAAAAAATTTAATGCAATGGAATTGGAAGTAAATTGTATCTGCAATTAACATGCAAAGACATAAATTAAAAACACTGAGTGGGTGGAGGGGCTGGTACTGGCCTGCTCCCTCCTCATAGCTGTTTTTCTCAACAAAAATGGGTAGTCTGCCATTAGCTCCTCAATTATCAGTGTTCCCAGTGGTGTAGCAAACTTTTCAAAAGTATGGGGGTGCTGTTTGTCTGCATATTGCACTAGCTATGAATTGACATTTTTTTAATGGCTGCTGTTTGTTTTATTTTAATATAACATTTTTCCATAATGTTTGTTACTTTACATTTTCATATACAATGGTTACGAATGTTAACCTATATATTACATATTACTAGCCTAATAAACTAGCCCCAGCGGCCCAAATGATTTTTGCCTGCGAGTGGTCTAGCCTTGATCAATGCCCCAGGCCCTACAACTGCCGGGTCAATCACAACACAGAGATGTGTTTTGAATTCCTTGATTCAAAGCGGGTGGGTTTTGAGGGCGTGACGACAAAGCTGCGTGACGCTGGAGAAAGCACAACAAGGAAGATGGCAACAACTATTGAAAAGTCCTCGTTTGGCTCAGCTTTGGAATCAGTTTTGGAAGGATTAGACATGGAGTTTTCATTGAAACATGAGCAGGAAGAGGCTCTACACATTTATAAGAAGGATGTATTCTCAGTTTTATTGACAGGCCTTTTGTTTACACTCCCCCACTAGCTTTCTGTCATGCTTACTACGTCACAGTCAGTTGCACTCATTGGTCAGAGCGTTGGCCAATAGGCACAGACATGGTTTGAAAGATAACGGGTTGTTCTCATCAACAATGCACCTTAGGAAGAACGGACAGAATTTTGGACGGACATCATGTTGAATCCCTATGGATTAGGAATTGGATGTCAAATAAGCTCATTTGAGAGTAAAGGCGATGTAGTGCATCTAGTAATATGCATTTCATGCTTTTATTATGGATATGTTGCTATTATATCATGATTACAATGAATATAATAGGAATTGACTTATTATTTTTTCTTTTTAAATTACGTTCAAAAAGCTATTGCTAGATGGATCTGTATACGAAAAAATAAAATCAATGTTTCCGTCTCTAATTTCCATTCCATCTTTTCTGGAATGCTTATCCCAGCTGGAGTCACGAGTGGTGCTGGTACCTATCTCAAGCTGTGTACGGGCAAGAGGCTTGGTACACCCTGAACAGGTCGCTAGTCTATTGCAGGGCAACACCGAGACAAAAAGAACAAACAACCATTCACGCAAACACACCTAAGAAGAATTTACAGAAGCTAATTAACCTATCAGTCATGTTTTTGGACTGTGGGAGGAAGCCTGGGTCCCCGGAGAGAACCCATGCATGCACATGGAGAACATGCAAACTCCAAGTAGAAAGACCACGGGATGGGAATCAAACCCGGAACCTTCTTGCTTCAAAGCAGCAGTGCTACCCAATACACAACTGTGCAGCTCGTACAGTAAGCAGTATACAGTATACTGTACTACAAATTGTTATTAAAGGTAACCCTATTCTCTAGATAAATTAGATAATTTAAGCACTGCTTTAAAATGAAATTTTTAATTATTAAATCAGTTATTTGGATAACCTACTTGAGTCGCCTTTTTACCAAATACTTTTGACTCCTGAGTAAATTCTCAGATGTCTACTTTTTACTGTTACTTTGAAAATGTATGTTGAAGTAGACCTGTTCTGAGTATTCAACTAAACTCTGTACACCAGAAGGATGTAGTAGTAAATTGGGTTCATATGATTCGAAAACAACCATGGCTACATTTACACAAAAAGTTTAATACAAAAAAGTTTATATTTGCTTTCAGATTTTTTTTCATTTAAATATGCTTTCAACTTCATTAAAGTAATATCACAGGGTTTATCTTAAAGTTGTCAGTCTGCTCTTCTCTTTCTTTTCTGTATCTTAATTTTGTTTAATACAATTTCACAGTATAAAACTTGAAACAGTTTTGACTCTGACTGAGGTGACAAAGAGTTAAATTGTGAGGCAGGCAACAGTGGACGGGATTATATATGAATACAGAAGTTGATCTCCCAAATATGACTACATATATGAAAGAAAACGTTTTTCTTGTTCTTGCCACCTCAAGAAGAAGAATACATTTCTCAGTTTTTGCAGGGTATGTAGCAAGCTTAAATCAAGGGCATTTATCACCCTACAAGGAAGGTGTGGGTGTTAAAATAACCACTTTCTCTATGGTTGTGACATCTATAAGTACTTCTGTTTTTTCATGTGTGTATGCTATGCTTAAAACCCAAGTCAAGGCCTAGATTCCAAGCATGAGAAAATATGTTTGCTTCAAAGTATTTATACTTCACTAGAAGCTCAGTTGCAAAAGTCTGCCCCTCTCTCAAGCACATCGCTGAAGTTCTTCCCACACATGTTGAGAACAAGCAGTGAGACCCCCCAAGGACAGTCCGGAAAGAATACAATGATGTAATTCACTGCGAGAGCAAGCACAAATGTAGTTTGTTCTTGTGAAGTTGAGCCTAGTTCTGCTTGCGACGTGTTGTCTTTGAAGCAGTTTTCCTTTATACTATCACTGCATGCATGCTTAGTAAGATGAATTGCTGCAAATTCATTGATGATTCATTGATTGCAAACTACCAACTTTCACTTCATACTTATCCAGGAGAAATGAAATTCTGCATGTATAAGCCTAGATGCAAACTGCAGGATTTCTCTAAATATAAACTTTTTTAACCGATGTCTGTATGATTTTATTAATTTGACTGAGTGTCTGTGGATGCGTATTTGTTACCTTTTGGGGACAATATAAGGAAATAATCCCAGCAATATGCTTCATTATGGACTGGTCAACGGATCACCATCAGGACAGGCTCTCTTCTTGGGTTAGAGGTTAGGCTTACAGTAGGACTAAGACCCAAGTAGCTAAGTTCTAGAAAAGCAGATTGTCTCTGTAGTGTTTAATATATTTTTCTTGACATATGAAAGTACTTTTTGTAGGCTGAATTTTTCAAATCTCAATGTTCAAATGGACTTGCAAAAGTTGCATAAAATATGGATCTTTACCCTAGCACTTCCTTGAAACTTTCAAGTTCACCTCCTGATTGTAATTAATTTGTCTTGGCGACACTAATTTTAATTCACCTGTAGAACCTACCGGAACCTATTGGAAAGTCTTTTACACCCACACTCAACAATGAGTAAGAAGTCCGCCATCTTCGATTCAATTTGAAATTGTCTAAAAACCAGAGGGTTATAGTATTAAAGGTACACAATGACACTCTCTGGAGGGAAAAACACAGGTAAGTGACTACAATAATCTGACGGGAGATGATTATCAAAGGGTCAGATGCAGGCGGGCAGGCTCAGTGGTTGAGAGAACAGAGACCAGACGTTGTACCAGAATTTCTGCAGGAAACTTTCAACTGGTCTCCTTCTAGAAGCCAGGGTTTACAGGAATAAAACTGACCTCTGGAGAAGGACCAAAACATAATGAGAGCACATGACTACACGACAAACCCTCTCAATCCACTGGCTGCCAGGAACCAGGACATGAACCATGGAATAAACTAAAATTACCAAACAGACAAACGGAATACAAATAATGATCTCGAAATAATTAGCTTTTAGATAGAAAAACTTTTGAATCAATTTGACTGCATGATCTGGTTGAACTGTAAAGTGCCTTAAGATGACTTGTGTTGTGAATTGGCGCTATATAAATAAACTGAATAGAATTGAACCAATCAGCTCAGGATAAACCGGCAGAGATGGGAAGTAACGGGGTACAAATAATTTCGCTACTGTAAATTCCCGTAGATTTTTCTGATATTTTTTTACTTTACTTTACTACTTATTTTTTTTATGGCTTACTTTTTTACTTCTACCCTTACATTTTACACAAATATCTGTACTTTTCTACTCCTTACATTTTAAAAAATTGGCTCAAGTTATTTTAGTTTTAAATCATTTCAATGGAGTTAGCGTTATTATTTTTCACGCCATCAATACCAAATTCAATCTAATTAGATGGGAATCTACGCTTGCATTTGACGCACCACTAGAAGATGAATTGACAGATTCGGGCGGTATTCATTTGCGCAAATCATTGCAGCTTGGTGGCGGTGGCGTATGCATAGTAGTATGGATCTAATCCAGATGATTGAAAATGAACATAACGGAGATCTAGTCCTTTTGGCAGACATCCATTTAAAATGTAGGCAACGGCATGAAAGAAGTGGTTTGTACTTTTTACTTTTATACTTTAAGTAAATTTACAAGCCTGTACTTTGTTACTTTTACTTGAGTAAAAGAAGTTTAATCAGTACTTCCACTTTTTACCAGAGTATTTTTAACACAAGTATCTGTACTTTTACTTCAAGCATGGAAAGTGAGTACTTTGCCATCTCTGTAAACCGGATATATAGCCCAGACGCAAGTGGAAAAGATGAGTGAAAATTAGGAATTAACAATTAAGGTAAAGCTATCGGGCCAGATCATGACAATGTACAGCATTTACAGTAGTTTGTAAATACTGTATCATTATTATGACCTCTTCTTCTCTTTTTTCAGTCCCTCAGTTTCCTTTGTATTTCTCCAACTTATTTTTCCTGATTTCCAGAATACCATTTAAAAATATTCAAGTTTAATTCAATATATTTTAACTCATGTCTATATATACGAGTATATATATATATATATATATATATACAGTAGTATATATATATATATATATATATATATATATATATAGCATATATATATAGCATACAGCATATATATATATATATATATATATATATATAGTATATATATAGTATATATATATATAGGTATATATATATATATATATATATATATATATATATAATTTCAAAATAGCATGTGTTTTAATATATTTTTTACTTAGTGAGGAAGATTCAACTTTAAATATACCAAATTTATGTGTTTTCTAACCATCAAATGTTTCTATGACTTAACAGAAATGTGTATTCCAGTTCTAGATATGTACAGAATTATTCCTGCTTATCTAAACATTCCTGACATTTCTCTGAATAAGCATATATTTTATATAGATTTACAGAATATTCAATTTTCTAACTGACTGGAGTGTCAATGAATGAATATAGGATTTACTGTAAATCTGCGGATTGGAGTAGATTTGAATTGTCCATAAAAAAATAAGCAAGCTACTCAGAATTTTTCTATGGATTCTTCCATTAAAGAAAAATCTGTATGTGCCTAGATTAATGGTATGTGACTATATATATTGTATATTATTATTATTTTCTATATATATGACAATATATTCTGAGGTAGCCAATCAGAGGCATTTAACGCTCTGGATCACCACACCTCCCTTAGTTACTTAAGCATTAAGTGCCCTGATGAAGACAGTGTCAACATGACTCTGCTATGGCTTATGCTTCTACTTCTTCATCAAAGATGTAAGTAGATTCAAAAATAGAATTGCCCTTCACTAAATAGTTTTATGTCTGACTTTGAAATACTTTATCAACTTTAGGTTTTCATATGTTGTTTTTTTAGGTACTGCAGATACTTTGGTTCCTATCACCACAGTCCAGCTTGGGGAACCTGTCACTTTATCATGTGTTTTGACTGAGCAGTTTCAGGTCGTAACATGGGTTCACTGGTACAAGCAGAGTGCAGGAAATACTCTGAAATTAATTGCAATGTTGCGTAAAAGTACAAAAACTGCTTATGGACCAGGATTTTCAGCTACACGATTTACAATAACAAATAATGGCACACAAAGCACATTGTTTATTTTGTCAGTCATTGAACAAGATGAGGGAATGTATCACTGTGCTCAAATGGACTGGACTCAATCTTTTTGGACTGGGATTTATTTATCAATAAAAGGTAAATGTCTGTTTTTGTGTTATTTTTCAAACTAAAACTTTTTTAATAACTGATCAGTGTTTTGGTATTAAAACATCTTAAGTTACTCAGGATCACTTTCTCCCCTTTTTTCCTTTACAATTAAGCACAAAAAATAGTAACACAGATCCTTGGAGTTTTCAACATTTTTATTACAGTTTGTTTTCTTACTCAAACAGAAACTTTTTATGTCAATTGTTAATGCATTTGCATTTAAAAAAGGATTTTGGAGACTGTTGTTTGCAATTGTGACTTTTGTAAGTGATAACTTACTTTGGCATTTTACTTTAGCAGAATACTTTTTGGACATTTGCAGAATTGGTACTCTTACTGTAATAATAAATGTATGGATTTTTTTTCCTTTTTAAGTTTTTGTTCACATGAAAAAAAATCACCAATGCTTATCATGTCCCTGATAGATTTAAGTTTAACATAATATGTTTATTGCAATGAACATATATAATCCATTGAAGTGATGTTGGATTAACTAATAAAAATTCCTAACTTTAATCAAGTAAAGAATTTGTGGAGGGAGGTAAAGATCCATGGATGAGAAAGATGACTTTCCAACCTCAAATATCAAGAGCTCATCCCTGATGTTAAATTATTGAAATACGAGTTAAAAATATAGAAAAAGATAGGAAGCAATTACAAGAATTGATTAAATTCTGTAATGACAATAAAGTTAATTTGTTTGATACATTATTAATAGGCTTTTAAATAATTTATAGGCCACTGTTAATAGATATAAATAGAAACTTTTTAGAGTTATTTCAGTGTCTTTTAAGACATTGATGTCATTTTTAACTGAAGAACGGACTTAGTTGAATGCAATATAAATTTAAATCTTAATCTGTAAAGGGTATGAAAACGATTGCCCCAGACTCCACCCCACATTTGTGTTAAAAACCTTCCTAAGATCAAATTTAATAGACAAACATATTGATTTCGATTAAATATTTTTAGGACAGCTTATATCAATATGGTTTACAGTCGTTTTATTTTTCTTTAATTTCTTCATAGGAAACTCTCAGAGGACATCAAGCTACACTATTGTTCAGGAGCAAACAGTTTCTGATCCCACTCGTCCAACAAGTCCAAAGACTCTGCAGTGTTTAGTCCTGTCTGAATCCGAGAATACAACCTGTTCCAGTGAACCTAGTGTATTCTGGTTAAGAGCTAGATCAGACACATCCAATCCAGACATCATCTACACTGAGGAAAACTTTAATAAAAATTGCAAAAAGACATCAAACAATCAGAAGAAATGTAGTTACAACTTCTCTAAGAACGTCACCTCCTCTGAATTGGACACCTTTTACTGTGCTGTGGCTACATGTGGAGAAGTATTATTTGGAAACGGAGCAAACATGATAGGAAACAATCAAAGGTGGTAATGTGATTTATGTATTTATGTTATAAAAACTGGCGCTTTCTGATATTTCTTTTTTTTTTTTTTTTTTTTAGATAAAACATCAATTACTACAAGGAGTGTATTCATTATCACATTGGTCTGCTTGGCCATTTCAGTGACTTTGAATATTTTTTTTCTTTGTTATCAAATTAAAAGATCAGGAGGTAATCGATTTAAAGGTAGGTGTCAGAAATAAACTGAACACTTTTTAAGCCATAACACTTTCTGAGTAAGACATTAAATTCAATCACATTACTGTGTTCTGTCTTTACAGAGAGTCTCTCTTCTCAACCAAAACACACCGACTTAAGATTCCCAATAGATGAGGTGAGTAAATAATATATATCATAGCTGTCTGACTGGGATGCTAATAAAAAAAATTAAAATAAATATATACTATATATTTTTTTATTCACAGAGTGAAAATGGGCAGGATCTAAATTATGCTGCATTGCATTTCTCTGGAGGGAAGGAGCAAAAAAGAAAGAAGAAAGGAGAACAGAAGACTGAAGAAAGTGTATATTCACAAGTTAAATTGTAGAAATCAATATAATTGATTCTAGTGTTATGCTGAATGATGACACTGAATTATGTAGTTACAAATAAAGTTTACAATGCTTTCTGATCATCAATTAAAACTCCCTAATTGCCATATTTCTTCTGTGTGTGCATGTGTAAATCTTTCCGGGTTGATGTATGTACATACGTACATATGCTACATACATATGCTGTAACAGTGGGGGAGGTTGGACAGGACCCAAATGCGGACACAAAAGCTTTAAGGTTGTTACTCGCAGATTTTATTAACAAAAAGGGTAAAGGCAGCAAAAATCCAAAAAAACATGAATAGGCAAAAATCCAAAAACTACTGAAAACCAGGACTACTCAGAAAAAGGGGGCAAAGACATAATGACAAACCAGCAAAGAGTGACTGAATAGGAGGAGCATATATGGGAGGAGAGAAACAAAGACCAGGCTAATTAGCAGATTGGGAGCAGGTGTGAACAGAGGCAAGAAGGGAGCTAGGGAAATGGTGACTGACACACGAGGGCAAACAGAAACATCTAAGAACTCAAATGCAATCAAAAACAGAACCAGAACCATGGCATATGCTGCAGAATGATTTAAATTAGTTGTCTTTATTCATCTAAATAATAGGGAGGCTGTACATGAATTTCACTTAAATGACTTGGGTAAACAAAACAGTTTCCAAACATAGTTTTGTTTTTTGGAAAAACAAAAGTGAAACTCAAATTGTTTTTGATGAAAATATCCATTAAGTAATGAAGCTCCATAAATTTTGACTTAGCAGCTTTCAGAAACATCTAAATGAAAAAAAAAACAAAAACAAACTCTAGTACATCTAAGTAATTGAAGAAGGAACAATATTTTAAAGACAAACTTTCTGAATGAAAATCATTAATAGCGCAATTTTAGATCATGAATCTGTTAGCAATGGAGGATAAAGTACTCAACAATAGTACTTGAGTAAAAGTTAGTAAAAGTTATATTCATAGTCAAATGTTTTTCAACTACAGATAAAATGTACTCAGTCAAACAACTACTCAAGTTTAACTACTTAAGTTCTCACCTTTGGAAATACTTAAGTTTTCAAAAGTACATACATTTGAAGGTGTAAATATGCTACATACATATGCTGTAACAGTGGGGGAGGTTTTATATATATATATATATATATATATATATATATATATATTCATATATATATATTCTTTTTATTCTTTTTGTATGTCTTAATCAGGGTCTTTGGTAGGGTGGGGCGGTGCCCTAGTGCACCCTATTGACCAACTGCCACAGCTCAGTACTATATTAAACAACAGATGCATTTAGTTAATTAACGAGGACTCAAATTTTTAGGACATACTTGAATCGCCTTGTTTGCATTAGTCAGACGATAACTCTCTTAGCTTATGAACCACTTACAATACATAAAAGAAATAGTACTATGAAAGTGACTTTTTAAGAACATATTTAAAGAAAAAAAAAGCCACTGTGTTTATCTATTTTTCTTAAATCCATGTTTGTCTCAGCAAGGGCTAGTTATATACAGTGACGCAAAAAGGGGGTATGCAATGTATGCTGTACATGCGGGTATCGTAGGATCATTAATTACAGAAGCTTGTTGCAGATTACACACACAACACACACAATCTTGTTTTAATCCATTGACTTACATTTATTTTATATGGATTTGGGACATAGCTCCCCATGATGTGACTGTGTAAATAGATTGAAGTCCCCACACCGTGCTACAAACAGGTCCACAGAAACAAACAAAAAACTTGTCTCCCTATCTTTTCACTATCTTGTCTCACTAGAGTGCTTTAATTATATTTTCATAAATTTCTAAGGTGATTTTTAGTTAACTGTGAGTATTATTTACATTCTGTATTTTTATGGACTTTAAAGCGCTACTTTTTTCCCACGCTTGGAACCATGCGGCTTATGGGAAGGTGCGATTTTCTGTGGATTTTTCTTTAACCCATTTAGGCCTAAAACGCCTGGAAAAAACACCTTGAAAACCTATGGCCGATTTTAAAAAATACCCCTAAAACCTGAAGTTTTTCTGTAAATTCAGCAACTGTGTCAACGCCTAGTAAATTATTGATATCTCAGCTTCTGTAGCATGGATGATTTTAAATTCACACACATATTGCTAGCAATCAAAAAGCACAGAAAAAAAAAAATTAAACTTTTATTTTTTCCATATGTGATCATGTCTTCATTGAGAATGTGCAATATAAAACGTTTTTAAAATAAAGAACAAACATTACATAAATAACTATCTGATGATTACTTATTAACAGTATTATTATGCATAATAATGCATATGTCTGTGTTATAAATTGCAATACAACTTACCTCAGATGGCCACAAATCTGTCCCCGGGACATATTTTGGGGAACTTCGTCCTGAAGAGAGGTGTTTCACTCTGTCGCCAATAATCTCTTAGTACTGGCAACACAAGAAGTCCTTATGCCCACTAGGTGTAAATCACATCCATCATGGCGAAAGTCGATTCAGTATCGATTTCCTGACCCAACGGATCGATTATTTTCTCGATATTCTTAAGAATACACCACGATTCGATTCGATTAATCGATTAATCGGGTTAATTTTTTAAATTATTATTATTATTTTTTACACCTTACAGGCTAAACAAAAGTTTCAAGTTTGAAATAAATCAATGAAAAGCTGTAATATCGTTATGCATTTTCTTTAGAAACAACAGCAAATAACAGAAGTAGAAAAGTTGCATCAAAAAATACTGCAAAAATACTGCACAATATCAGTGTAATGAGTTCAATGCAATACCTCGGCTCCAAAGAAACTGTCCAACATATTTTTTAGAATGTAATAAATATATTCAGGAAAGAGAGATGTTGTGTAGAGACTTAGACAGGAATAAAGTAAACTAGATATAAGGGAATTGTTTCAAGGTCATCTGGGGATGTAGTTTTTGGGAGTATTTTTAATTTTCTAAGAAGAACGGGTATTTTAGGGAGAATATAATAGTTTGTCTGGTCCATACTCCATTCTGGAAGGTGGCGGTAATGCACCTATAAGTTGTTTGCCAACCGCCATTAAAAAGAAGAAGAAGAAGGCTCAGAGTGTTGGCGTCACCGCCCCTTGAGAAGGCGGCTCGGCTGCTCCTCTCCCAGATTGTAGCTGACCGCAAACAGTGCACCAGACAGGAGGCGGCTTGTTTTGTTTTATGACCCAAATTGCGAGGAAAACAACTTCGTGAAGTTTGACCGCTAGAAGAGCGAGGTGCTGGCGAGAACGCTGGGAGCCTTTTTCCAGCTGAATCTCCGCTCTTTTCCCTCCGTGCGTCCGGACCAAAACTACGCCCCACTTCCTACGCCGCCTCGGCCGTATCTAGACCCACAGCGTGTAGCTCGAACCACGCTTCAATATTGAGCATAATTTAAAAATGTCTGTGTGAAGCTTGCTGCAACAAACTGCTGTAAGAGTATAACCAGGAAGCGGAGCGGTAGGAGGGCAAAATAAGTTTAGCGGCACGCCAGGGAGGGAGGAGAGTTATGCCCACTGGAGCAAATGGATAAAATAGACCGGAGGAAAAAAAAAAAAACGTGATCGATTATCTTTGCGGACGTGTCGATGCATCGGATCGTCGGCTTTTTGGATCGATGCATCGATACAAAGCGATTATTATTTACACCTCTAATGCCCATACACAGCCCAATAAATGTCTTCATCTCCGTCACAGTCACGGGTGACCACTTTGCCATCTTTGCTCTTGTTGGAGTTTGGTTTGTTTGGTCACTGTACCTATTCGTCTCGGTAACAAGATGCATCCAAAGTTCTTCATTAAAAATATGCTCAAATGCCTGCAGCGGTGTGGCGTCTGCAGGCAAATCAACTTTCACTCCAGGTGTGCGGTTGAAAACACTCCGTGCATTGCGGTGGTAGTTCTCCGTCTTCCAGTCACTATCAAAACCTTCAAACTCATCGTCGCTAGCGTCCGGCTCGTCGTCTTCGAACATATGTCTTAACCACAAATCCAGTCGATTGGTTCAGCGCGTTCAAAGTCATCATTTTCATCTATACCGTCATCAAAGCCCGACACACTCCTCAAAATCACTGCCTCCGACAACTCTTCTCTGTCAAACTCCTCCATGTTTGCTTGAAAAAACTTCTTTCTTCTTGCTTGACTTATATGCTCTCCCGGCGTCAATGGTAGAGATTACGCAACAGCGCCCCGGCTTGAATGGTAGAAATGCGGTAATGCTTTCCCGGCCTAAATGGGTTAATAGCCAGGGGGTCGAAGTTAAAGTTGGAAAACACAAAAGTAGGACAAAAAAATGCTGGCAAAAGCACAGGCGAACAATTTTCCTGAGTTCACACATTTTGGTGGGAATAAAAGCCAGAAAGATTTGAATGTCAGCTGACCAACTAATTTGTTGTGTCCTTTTTTAAAAAGTAGTCCAAGTGTACGTGGTGAGTCTGTTACCACAGAGGACAAACTAGAAGAGAATTTGGAAGATAGCGGTACATTAAGAGATGGGTAGGAACCATTTACTTGGATATTATTTCTTACCAATTGCACTTTTAAAGTAGCAGTAATGCAAAACATGTTTTACTTTTACATAAGTTGTATTGTCCTATAGTAAAAATACTCTTAATTTAGTATAATTTTTGGCTACTCTACCCACCTCCTTGGTGCAGATGGAGAAAAAGTAGAACGAGATTGGTTATGGAACTCAGGAAAAAGCAACAAAATCTATTGTTGAAGCTAAAATTGTTGAAATGTCTCATAGCTGGGCATTGTAAGTGACCGTGGGTGTGTTTGTGATTTCAGCGTCCTCCAAGGACCTGGTTTACATTGAACTGGGTCCTTTTAGGGCCGTGAAAATAAGGAGATTGGCTATGTATTCAAACAGGTCCAGCCTTCTCCGGCCTCCACCGCCCCTCACTCAGCATACGCTTCGTCACGTAGCAACCGCAAAAGTTGACACACAAAGCAGGCAAGGAATGGATGCTTAACTTTTTACAACTGTTTTGTGTGCTAATTATATTGTTGAGAAGCTTGAAAACCAGTCGCACATATCAAATTTGTAGTCACTAGACTGCAGAGATATTGGAATTAGTGCTTAAATGTCAGCCAAACCAATTGCACAGGGACAGATACAACTTTTCAATAAACCAAGCAGTACCCTCCACACATCTGACACACTAACTATTCAAAAACTTTTTTTTTTTCATTTATTTCAGATGTTACGGCTCACATACTTGTATTATATTAAACTGCACTTACAATATTCAACACTGTTCGTCTCCATTTCCCTTTTTCCTCTGAGTACGGAGCAGCCGGCTTGCTTGAACTCGCAATGAATCATGGGATACCCAAGGATATGGAGCATACATTGGACCCATGCTTCAAACCTAGCATAAAAAGGCTGCATTTGTCAGCCGGAGTCTTCCCATCCGAACAGTCGGCAGCACCACATTATGACGTAATACATTATGACGTAATCAGCCGACGAATCTCGCCTTTGGAGGAAGCACTCTTCTGATCTTAAAAGACCATTTATATTTTAAAAATACCGAAGTGCAATGAAACCATTGGTTATCACATAAATTCTTATCTGATGTAGATAATTGCAAAGAGTTACGGCCACCGAATAGGAATGCTAAAGTAATGTGGTGACTCAGGTGATCGACTCTACACTCTTGCATACAGAAAGAAATCTGTCACTAAGGGAAAATAAATTCATAGTTAGGAATACCAAAAAGTGGAAATTATCTGAGTTTGAGAGAGCTCATAGCACAGTATGATAGCAGAGCATCTTAGACAGAATGCTTCCAAAAACACCACTGCACATCTCTCATGGGGCACTCAAAATTAACTTTAAGATTAAATATCAGATTATGTGCTAGGAAAAAACTGTGCACAAATCAAAGCCTTTAAGCACATACCTGTAGACCTGGGGTGTACTGTACACCCAATGTTTCAGAGCAAGAGTAGGGTTCAGATAACATACGTTATATTCTTAAAGATGAGAAGAACATCACTCTTAATGAGTCTTTTGGGGGTTCATTTCTGAGAAAAAGAACTGGAAAGGCTCCCAGTCACACTGACTGGGGTGCTGGATTGTCTAGAGTTCGAGTTGGGTAATTGTAGAGGGAAAAGGTTTGTCAACAACTCTTATATGAGGGGAATACACAAGGTTGTACAACCTTTAATACAACAGGTGTCCAAAGGCTCTGTTTATTCCCTGCAGTGGCTGCAGCATAAATATTTTGTTATGTGATGCAGGCTCATCCAACAGAGTGCCTAACCTTCTTTGGCACTCTTCAAATAATGTTAACCCTTTTTTTTGTCATCTGTGAAGAGGGTGGATATTTCCACAGAATGTGTTGATATCCCACATCAGATTCTCCAAGTGACACCTGGTGGGCCGCAAATCCAGATTCTATTAAAGCTGTAGGCTTCCAGTTGCAACAAACAAGTTTAAGGAAGAGGCAGAAGATAGCAAAATCGTCTTAGAGGCAAAGCCACTGTCAAACAAGATTGTGTTAGTGGAGTTAAGTTTGCCTCTTGGTTTGGTATGACTCATTGAGATCAACTTTGTAAGTATGGCACCAAAAAACCACAGATGGACACAGCAGTTAGACTGGTAGATTCTCTAAAAGAGTTTTTGCTTAGGAGTAGAGCTGAAGGTTATCAGAAATTGATTTCAGGGATCGATTTCTTTGTTGAAACAGTTGTACAGAAGTTGTCAGGAAGGTTTTGCAATCTTCAGCTTGTGTCTGACAAATTTAAATTCATCACCGAAATGGAGCACAGAAATTCCAGAATAATTCAGAAATTATTTGAGAAATTTCTAAATGGACACAGCAATTAGACTGATAGATTTTCTAAAAGAGTTTTTGCTTAGGCATAGAGCCTAAGATGCTTAAACAGAAAGGTGTTAGGAAGCAAAATCTGTTTTCAGATAATGATTCCAGTGCTGGCCATCATAAAAAAAAAGAAAAAAAAGGGATAAAATCCCAGTACATTTCAAACCAAACAAGACCCTTAAACAAAGACTAATGCATCCTAAAGACAAAACCCCAAGACCACATTTCAATGGAGTGGTGTATGCAATTCAATGCAGTGAGTAGTGCTCTGATCTTTATATTGGAGAAACCAAACATCCTCCCCACAGAAGCATGGCCCAACAAAGAAGAGCGACCTCCTCAGGACAAGACTTGGTGGTACATCTACGCCTTATGGACAAGGGACATTCTTTTAAGGACCATAATGTTTACATTTTGGACAAAAAAAAATAGGTGGTTTGAGAGGGGTGTGAAGGTAGTCATCTATGTTAAGAAAGAAAAACCAACCTTAAACAGAGGCGGCGACTCAAATTTCAGCTTTCAAAGACAGCGATACAGTTGATTCCTTTCTGCTATCATTGCGGCCCCTGTCCCTATGCAGGAGAGTAGAGCACCTCCCTGTTCAGCCAAGCCAACAATTCCCTCTAACGACACCCCTTTCAGGGACCAAGACAGGGATCATGTATTGCAGGCTAACAAAGAACCAAATGACTGCCCATTCCTAAGGGGCGGAACCCTTCATCTGCTTAAAATTGCATGTCTTCTAAGCCAAAATAAGGCTTTGTTTTTGGTCCTCTATAAAACTTTTCTATAAAGCTACACTCAGTGCTGTTTCCGGCATTTTGAATTGAAAAGGCTTCCTTGATGGGAAGCGAAAAAATCTTCAAACTTGGAGACAAAGTCCAGTGGATTGTTTTTTTTTACTTTTTTTGGAAAAACTTGTAACATGCCCAATCTCTTTCCCTCGTACTCTTTGTCCACAAAGCAATTTTCCGCTTGAAGGCATAGACTTTGAGAAAGAAAATGCTGTTTTCCTCTGAAAGTGAGATGTTCAGCTGGTTCAGCAGAGACAAAATGTAACAGAGGTTGGCAAGCTTAAAATATCACTTTGAGTTAGCATAGTAATATTTAAGGGAGATATTTTCTATGTAAGAAAATACCTTATTTCTCATTTCACATAAATCCTTGATGACCTGTCCTTTTGGAATCTCACCTCGCTGTGATAGAGCAGTTGGACATGATCTGGTCAGGTTACATCCACAGAACATCATACTGGTGAAGATATAACCCAGTATGATGTTTTTTTTTAAGTTCTAGTCTGTGCAATGTATTTATCTAGGTCAGTTGATTTCAATTGTTTTAGAACACAACAGCCACATATATATTCATAACTTTAGAAGATGTATTTTGAAGGAAATGAAAACCTATAGTGGCACTATGACACAATATTGTTGAGAAAAAAATGAGTTTATTTTGAGGTTGTTTTTTTCGCCTCATTGTGGCAGTAAGCCCTGTTTGTTGGAAAATTCTACGGTAACCAATCAGATGCATCTTACAGTCTAGGTCATCACACCTCCGTAAGTTACTTAAGCAAAAAATGTCCTTATGAGCTCAGTATCAAAATGACTCTGCTGTGGTTTATACCATTTCTTCTTCATCAAGGATGTAAGTTGATTTGAAAAAAATGATCATCCTTTGCTTGCTTTACCTCTGATCTGTAATTTACAATTTTAAATTATCTTTGTCATCTTTTTACATCTTTTTGCTTTTTATTTATTGCAGATACTTTAGTTCCTGTCATCACAGTTCAGCTTGGGGATCCTATATCTTTGACTTGCCTTTTAACTGGAAAGGTTCAGGTTCACTGGTACAAGCAGAGTGCAGGAACTACCCTAAAATTAATTGCAAGGGTATATCAAAGTAAGAATCCCATCTATGGACAGGGATTTTCAGCCTCAAGATTTGAAATTACATATAATGAAAACAAAAGCGAGTTGATAATTTTGTCAACAGTTGAACAAGATGAGGGGATGTATCACTGCGCTCATATAGATTGGACTCAATCTACTTGGACTGGGACTTATTTGACATTGAGAGGTAGATCTTGGATATTTTCCGTACCTAAAATTTGCCATTGGTTAAAATTAGCAACAAAGATTTTGGTATTAAAATGTCTAAAGTGGCTCTGAATTTCTTAGTTGCACCTTGTTTCCTTGACAGTTTAGCACATTAAAATAATTACAATTCTTGTTGGAAAGTTTGTATAAAATACTACTTATCATGGTCTAATACAGTTATTGTACATTCATTTGAAAATATTAAAACATGGGGAACAATTTTTTTTTTTTAAATAATCTTGTAATGAAGGTGTCTATGCAGACTCAAAACGGACAGCTCACATTGGGTATAAAATAAACGGTGAGCAATACTTTGCCAAATTGTGCTTTTTTAGAATCCAAAAGTTTATTCTTAGTTTAATATTGAAATGTTTTGCAATATAACCTAATATTCAAAATATCTAAATAAAATTGTGCTAAAAAAAAATATATCCGTTGGATATCCTTAACGAAAGTCAACAATTTTAAAGATCATATTCCATAAACATGGCATTAATTTTTAACAAATTCTCCCCAGAGTTCTTTGAATTATATCGAAAAAGAAAATTCACATTTTACGCACATTTATACATGGATACAGCATCAAAGTAAAAACTATTTAAATAAATAGATTTTACAAAGTCATAGGCAAAAAACGTTTTATTCGAATGAATGCAAGTCTTCACATGCAGCTGAATCTGTTACATTTTTAACAATAAATGAGAATGACACAGAATTATATAATAGATAAAACTCAAAATAATAAGGTCTGGTATATTTGAAAACAACCTATTTTTCATAATACAACTCTAAATTTAAAATAATCTGTAAAAGCTTATTGTTCAAATTAGGAAATTATTAATCTTTCTTTCTATTTATTTTTCTATTGTTTAATGAAATAAAAAATCCTTGAAGGAATAATTTCCTAAATATGCAAAGTATATGAACTTTGTGAGCAATTTTGAACTAACTGTAGGAGCAGGGTTTTACATCCATGTTTGTTAAGTGTTAAATTCACCTTTTAAAAAGTAGGTAAATTCTAAAACTTTCCTCAGTTTAGAAGAAAAAAAAAAATCCAAAATATTTTCAAATTATATCAACACCTCTTGTCTAGCTGGTTTGTTTTTTCTTCATAGGAAACTCTCACAAGACATCAACCTACACTGTTGTTCAGGAGAAATCTGTTTCTGATCCCACCGGTCCAACAAACGTAGAGACTCTGCAGTGTTCAGTCCTGTCTTACTCTGAAAACAGAACCTGTTCAGGAGAACCTAGTGTGTTCTGGTTCAGAACCAGATCAGACACATCCTATCCAGACGTCATCTACATCGATGAAAAAATAAATCAAAATTGTGAAAAGCCATCAGATAATCAGAAGAAATGTGGTTACAACTTCTCTAAGAAAGTCAGCTCCTTTGAAGCAGACAACTATTATTGTGCTGTGGCTACATGTGGAGAGATAATATTTGGAAATGGAACCAAAGTGGCGAAGAGCAATAAAGGTATTGTGTATCATTATTATTTATGCTATTATAGAAAAAGCATGTTTTTCTGATATGCTTCACTTTTTAAAATTTTAGACAAAACAAGTGGTGAAAGGACTGTGTGGATGATCATTTTAATCAGCTTGGCCATTTCTGTAATCTTCAATATTATTTCTATTTTTTATTGTACTCGAAGATCAGTCTGTATCCAATGTAAAGGTAGGTATATTTCATTTTAATTTGATTACTTACATTAAAAGTTAATTGTATCAGGTGAATTACAGATACAGACACATGTTTTGGATAAAGTTTTAAGTGATAATATGAGTCGGTCTTCAGATGTTTGTTCTGTCTTCATAGAAAGTTTATCTTCTCAACCAAATCACAGGAACTTAAGACAACCAATAGCTGAGGTGAAAAAAAAACAAAAAACGAAACATTACTTCAACTTTTTGACTGTAATAATAACCAACAGTATCGGCAAATTTTAAATTTGTACATTTTTTTCCACAGAGCGAAAATAGGCAGGATCTAGATTATGCTGCGTTGCATTTCTCTGGAGGGAAGGAGCAAAACGGAAAGAAGAAAAGGCAGCTGAAGACGGAAGAAAGTATATATTCACAAGTGATATTCAATAGTGATAGTTAACATAGGAATATGCTTGACAAGTCAAGTGACAGATGCCAGTATCATAAACTCTAGACCTATGCTGAACGCTGACATTCTGAATTATCGCAAAAAATGTTAAATATTTTGAGTTTTATTTTAAATTAATTACAACAATGAAGTTTTGGTAATTGTAATTGTAGTAAGGTTTGCTGTTTTATTAGGATAGTATTGGTAGAAGGAAATATCTTAAATGTCTTTCTTGGAAATTAATATTCTCAGAGCTTAAAAAAAGTTGTTTCTGTTTCATAACGATTTTATAATCTCTTAATGTACAGAAGCATTACTGAAAATACAAAAATAATATATGTAATCTTGTTTATGTATAAATAATAATAAATAGTAATTTATGCTTGTATAATGGTTTTGTTAAATATGACTAGAATAAATTCTGTTGATGCTTAAACATGTTTCCTCCATTGTGTATGCTACTAAGAAACAATACTTTCATCAGATTTGGACCCGGTAATAAAAAGGCTTCTACAACAACTGTGCATGATGTGAATCCAAGTCACGCCTCCATCTGGAAGAATAAGATAACAGAAGATAAACAAAATGCCTGTTGATGACAGAAATTGAAAAAAAAATGTTTTTTTAAGTTTTTGAAGATGAATTTCTTTTTTTATTTTGCTTTTGTTTCAAATAACTGTTACATCTGTCTGTTCGTACGTCTGTCCACTCTTCTGTTTATGTCAGCCAAAATGGATCCCCCCCCGTCCGTCATCATGGGCAACATCAGATCTCTCTCTAACAAGGTGGATGAGCTGGCGGCTTTAATTCACAATGAAAGATGCCATCAAGAGGCTAGCATCCTATTTTTAATTTTTTCAGCATTTTGGATCAGCTGAAGGCTTTTAACTGCAGTTTGTGGACTTGATAGTGAAGATTTACAATGGTTCAGCCTTGAAGTAACAAATGCATGGACTAGTTTCTCAGCATCACCCCTGGACAGGATATTTCTAATTTTTCAATACCCCCCAGATGAAAGAAGGAAAATCTAGAAACCTCTTTGATATGGGATTTAAATGACAGCTACTGATCAAAAACAAGGCTCCAAGATTTTTACTTTATTATCTTAAATCAGTTTAATCCATTCCAAATGAAGTGACTGACTAATCAGCTTATTTTTCAAAGACTCTGGTCCAAAGACTATAACTGCTGTTTTGTCTGCATCCAGGAGCAGAAACTTAAGAGTCATCCAGGTTTTTATGTCTTCAGGACTTGCCTGTAATCTATTTAATGGGTTAGCTTCATCAGTATTTATGGACAGATATAGTTGAGCATCATCAGCAGTGGAAATTAATGCCATGCTGTCATATAATTCTACCAATTGGGAGCAATATAAATAGTAAAGATTTAAAGCAGTCTAGAGCTGTTCCTTTAATTCCTACAAAAATATTCAAGTCTTTCTAAAAAGAATATTATGATCCTCTGTATCAAATGCAGCACTGAGATCTAAAAGGACAAGAACAGATGCAAGTCCATTATCTGAGGTTATGAGAATATCATTAGCGACTTTCACCAGAGCTGTTTCAGTGCTATGATGAGCTCTAAAGATAGACTGAATCTCTTAAAAAAGTTCATTTTGGTGTAAGTGGTCACACACTTGTTTGGCAACTACTTTGTCAAGAATTTTAGATAAAAAGAATAATATTAGAGGTATCTGAAAAAACCTGAAGACATCTCAGGACAAAATCAGAACACACAGGCTGTTGGAGACTTTAAGTGGGTTAACGATCTACAGGCCGGTTTCACTGACTTCACGCCTGATCTAGACCCTTTGGTCTTAAACTATCTACACCCCCTGGTGAAGACTTCTTTGGATCCACTGCAGTTTGTCCATTGTCCTAGATTCCCATATGATTGCCTACGTATGGGAATGGGGCAGATAATGCCATGATCTTCCTCCTGCACCAAGCTCTGACTCGCCTAGAGAAACCAGGAAGCACTGTGAGGATGATATTCTTTTATTTCTACAGTGCTTTCAACACCATCCAGCCAGGACTCCAGCAGTGGACTAGCACATGTCCAAGTGGATTCTGGACTACCTCACTGGTTGCCCATAGTATGTAAGGGCACAGAGCTGTGTCTCACATAGGTGAGACAAAACAGGCCAAGCTCCAACAAATAGAAACAAAGGTGTCAATAGCAGCATCACAGCTGATATTTCTCTCCAGGATGGTGTCACAGCCAAACAGGAACTGACCAGATGAAGCTACTATGAGAAAGATAGTGGTAGAGCATAGTGTTAGAGATTGAACTAACAAATACTGCATTATGATAGAATAGAGATAGAGTAAAGCAGTAGCCATCCAAAATTTCCCCGCTTTCCCTGATGGGCTCTTGGCTGGTCCCATACAATTGTTTTTTAAACAATCTTTGTACTAAAGTATTAAAGTATATTCTGTCATGATTTGTGGACATTAAAATCTAAAGAGAAGTGCCATCTCCTGGTCAGACCCTTTAATTCAGTGAAAGGGTGGAGTCAGAGTAAAAAAATATGCATGTCCAGGAGAAGGAGGGGATCACTCTAGTGGCTGAAAGTTGGATGGGATCCTGCTTGGAGTTGCTGGGAAGTGGGCTGCAATTCGACTGGCGTTTAACTGGGAAGGGCCATTTTAAATGGCCGCTACTGTATAGAGATAGCTCAAGATAACCTGAGCCACTCTAACCATACGCTTTATCAAAAAGGAAAGTTTTAAGCCTACCCTTAAAAAGTAGACAGGGTGTCTGCCTCAAAGACTGTAACTGGTAGTTGGTTCCAGAGGAAAGGAGTCTAAGTAATATATAAGCCTCACATTCTCCTTTTATATATTCTAGGAACCACTAGTAAATCTGCAGAGCGAAGTGCTCTGTTAGGACGATAAGGAACAATCATATATCTGATATATGATGGAGCTTTGCCATTGAGGCTTTATATGTGAGAACAAGGATTTTAAATTCTATTTTGGATTTAACAGGAAACTAATGAAGAGAAGCCAGGATAGGAGAGATATGATTTCTCTTTTTAATTTTCATCAGCACTCTGGCTGAAGCATTTTGGATCAGCTGTAGGATTTAACTAAATTTTCTGGACTTCCTAATAATAAAGAGCCAAACATATATATTTATAACTTTACAAAATGTATGATCAAGGAAATCAGACCCCACACTAGCGTATAACAGCAGGTTGTTGATAAAAAAGAAATTGTTGTTCATTTTAAGGTTGTTGTTTTTTTCTTTGTGTCATTGAGGCAGCAAGCCCTGTTTTTTGGAAAATTTCATGGTAACCAATCAGATGCTTCTTACGCTCTGGATTACCACACCTCCTTCAGTTACTTAAGTAAATGTGTCCTTACAGTATAAGGACATTGTCAACATGACTCTGCTGTGGCTTATGCCATTTCTTCTTCATCAAGGATGTAAGTTGATTTAAAAACATTAGATCATCTTTTGTCTGCTTTATCTCTGATCTGTAAACTACACCTTTGTATTTTTACATCTTTTAACTTCTTATGTATTGCAGATACGTTAGTTCCTGTCATCACAGTTCAGCTTGGAGAGCCTATAACTTTGACTTGCCATTTAACTGGAAAGGTTCAGGTTCACTGGTACAAGCAGAGTGTGGGAAATACTCTACAATTAATTGCAAGGGTGTATCAAAGTAGGAATCCCATCTATGCACGGGGATTTTCAGCTTCAAGATTTGAAATTACATATAATGAAAACAAAAGCAACTTGATCATTTTGTCAACAGTTGAACAAGATGAGGGGATGTATCACTGCGCTCATATAGACTGGACTCAATCTATTTGGACTGGGACTTATTTAACCTTGAGAGGTATATGTCGGGTATTTTTCATACCAAAAACGTGCTCTTAGTTAAAATTTGTAACAAATTTCTTGGTAATACTATTTCTAAAGTTTCTAAAGTCTGAATTTCTTATTTTCAGATTGCTTCCCCAACATTTAGAGATAAAATATTTAAAATTCTTGTTGAAAAATTTGTATAAAATACGGCTTATCATAATCTAATACAGTTGGTATATGTTTGTGACAAAATCTCTATAGAATATGATCTCTGAGTAAAAATCCTTGTTTTAATAGATGTCCAGGTTTATTCTATTAGTTTTGTTTGCAGTCTTAAACACATTTATATCAATTAGAACCAGGCTTTTAGCTAGGAATATTTCACAGTGTGTACACCTTGGTGTATCACATCTTCAGGCTTTGCATGGCGTAGGAAGGTCCTGGGGTGTCCTCCCCTGAGAAATTTTGAAATTTAGACTCTCCCCTGCTGCTTCATTTTTTAAGCTTGTACACCTGAAGCTCAGACAGACTTCATGACCATCTTTGAAGCTCTTGAAGCGTTTCCAGTAAAGAATGTAAAGATGCATATGATGCTTGTACTGCTCCTGTGTTCAGTGGCAGAGAGTGGCTTTGCTATATTTACTGTGATGAGTGGGTAAACAGTAGTTTTAATATATTTTTAAGCAAGAAAGTCCACCTGAAACATCATCTGTGCAGTCAGTTCATCAAGATTACGATCCTGCCTTTAAATATTATTTCGCTATGCGGTGCGCTGTCGCTGGTAATTCTTAACAGCAGCTGCCTCAGGCTGGGGATTTTTCCCTTAGTGTTAGTGGTGACTAGAGGTAAATGTTAGGGTTTTTCAGGTATGTGGTACAAACATCAGGTACCAGAATAACAAAAGCCAACCTATTTTGCCTGCAGGTTTCGAGATTTTATATTAATTTAGACCTTAATAAAACATTTCTGTGGTGTGATCATAGCACTCTGCAATAGCAGAGTTTATTAAAATAGCTCAATAAATAGTACAAACTGAATGTCATATTGTTTATGTAACCATTTTTTTTTCTTTCCCTAAAAATTAGGAACATTGTTTTTTCCTAATAGATAAAGCCCTGTGACTTGCTTGGCAAAATCCAGACATGCTATGCTGAGTGAAACCCGCGAGCGGCATAGTATCTCCTTTTATTTGATGCTACGGTAAAGCAAAAAGATAGGAAAAAGAAAAGAAAAGAAAATTCACATTCCAACCACAGTTAAACATGGCCATGGCCAGGTAAAAACTATTCAAATAAATATATTTTTATAAATTCATAGGCCAACAACTTTTTATTTGAATGAATGCAAATAAAACATATTAAAATGCTGTTTCCCTGTTAAACACAGTGTTGCTCGAAATTGAATCTGAAGACTCTAAAGTCTTTAAATCTCGTTTTCTGTCTCCATGTACAGCTGAATATGTTACATAATTTACATACACATAACTTATCATTTTAAATGAAAATCATACAGTAAAAGTATTACACATATAACTCAGAATAATAAAGTCTAGTATATTTGTAGACAACCTATTCTTGATAATACAACTCTAAAATTGAAATAATCTGTAAGAGCCTATAGTACAAATTAGGAACTAGATATTCCAATTTGAAGCTTCTTTCTATTTATTTTTGCTATTGTTTAATGAAATAAAGAAACCTTGATTGAAGGAATAATTTCCTAAATATGTAAAGGGTATGAACTTTATCATCAATTTAGGTCTAATTTTAGAAGCAGAGTTTAACATCACTATTTGTTAAAAGGGTTAAATTCACATTTCAAAAAGCAGTGAAATGCTTATTTCTTCCTGAGTTTTAAAAAAATCTAAACATTTTCAGATTATATCAAGACGGTAGACCTCTTGTCATGTTGGTTTGTTCTTTCTTCATAGGAAACTCTCAGAAGACATCAACCTACACTGTTGTTCAGGAGAAATCTGTTTCTGATCCCACTGGTCCAACAAACTTAGAGACTCTGCAGTGTTCAGTCCTGTCTTACTCTGAAAACAGAACCTGTTCAGGAGAACCTAGTGTGTTCTGGTTCAGAACCAGATCAGACACATCCTATCCAGACGTCATCTACATCGATGAAAAAATAAATCAAAATTGTGAAAAGCCATCAGATAATCAGAAGAAATGTGGTTACAACTTCTCTAAGAACGTCAGCTCCTCTGAAAAAGACACCTATTATTGTGCTGTGGCTACATGTGGAGAGATAATATTTGGAAATGGAACCAAGGTGGCGAAGAGCAATCAAGGTATTGTGCATCATGTTATTTATGCTGTTATAGAAAATTATGTTTTTCTGATATGCTTTACTTTTTTTAAATTTTAGAGAAAACAAGTGGTGAAAGGACTGTGTGGATGATCACTTTAATCAGCTTGGCCATTTCTGTGATCTTCAATATTATTTCTATTTTTTACTGTTCTCAAAGATCAGTCTGTACCCAATGTAAAGGTAGGTATATTTCATTTTAATTTGATTAATTCAATCAATAATTAATCTTATCATAGAAAATTACAGAATCAAACTAATGTTTTAGATAAAGTTTTAGGTGAATATTACTCTGTCTTCAGACGTTTGTTCTGTCTACACAGAAAGTTTCTCTTCTGAAGCAAATAGCAGGGACTTAAGCCAACCAATAAATGAGGTGAAAAAAACTAAATTACTATTGCAACAGTTTGACTGTAATAATAGTCAACAGTACTGGCACATTTTAAATAAGTATATTTATTTATGTTTTCTTCCACAGAGTGAAAATAGACAGGATCTAAATTATGCTGCATTGTATTTCTCTGGAGGGAAGGAGCAAAAAGGAAAGAAGAAAAGGGAAATGAAGACCGAAGAAAGGATATATTCAAAAGTGGTTTTCAATAGTGATATTTAACATAGGAATATGACTGACAAGTCAAGTGATACATGTCAGTATCATAAAATCTAGACTTATGCTGAATGCTGACATTCTGAATTATATAATCACAGATCAGTCTGTGCACAAAAATAATGTTTTGTAAATATGTAGCAAGGTTTATTGTTTTAATAGGATAGTATTGGTTGAAAGAAATATTTGTCTGTCTTGGAAAATAATATCGACAAAGGTTTGATAAAAAAAACTTTTTTCTTCATCAGTAAAGCTTTTATAATGTCTTATTGAACACATAAATGCTTGAAAATACAAAAAAAAAAAAAACTATTTAAAAATATGTATTTTTAATGCTGATTGATATTCACATTGATTTAATGAACACAGCTAAAGTTTTCATTTATACAAAAAATAAAAATAAAAAAGAGGGAAAATACTAGATTGTGGTTTTGTTTTAATGTCATATCACTGCTTCTAAATAAAGTATGTTGCAATATATATTTATATTGAATTCTTTTCCAGCACCTTTTCTTATATGAAAGTTTTTACATAACACCACCAAGACTCTCAGTGCCCCCATGCTTCTCCCCCTAAAGCAGACAATTTGCTTACCAGCAGAGTGGATCCTCCCTGGGATGGAATCAAGGCATTGCTTACAAAAGATAAAAGTAAATTTCCCACACTTATCATCTGAATGGCTCCACTCAGGAAATGAGGCCAATATGTCATTATGATATTAACTAATGTTAACTAATAGTACAAAAACATATAGGATACATGATATTATGTATATATACTGATTTGAATATGTGATGGATCCATCGCAAACAAAACAGCTGTTAAGTAGAATGTTGCATGTGGTAGAAGAAAGCTGGTTATTTCATGTTGCATGTGGTACAAGAAGGGGAACCAGAACAGTGCTTCTTTTGTGTGTCGGATGAGGGAGGCGTACAGACACAGAAGCAGCACAGACCACATCAGAAGATGACAGGACTACAGCAGTTTTCTGAATCCCAAAGGAGGAGGAAAAGAGCGAGGAAGGTGGGCATGTCAATAAACATCTGATACAATTGTTGGCTCTCCTGCAGCAGCTCTCTCATTTATCTCTTTGGGAGAACCTGACACTTCTCCACGATCTGCAGTGTGTTTAGACATATTTTCAGACATGCTAACTCACTCAGATTCATAAGACAAGGGAGACATTTTCTATCGTAGAGCTGGTAGCCACATTGCCCCACTCCGACTCAGGGCAACACACGGGAGGCTCCGCCTTTATTATCTACTTATAGTAGAGCATAGCCTTCCGCTCTACAAAGTAGTGCCAACCCAAAAAATACAATAGTGGCATACATACTCCACAGCCCCATTCAATGGTGTCACACACTTTGGCTGTAACATTGGTTTCCAAACACAATGTTAATAGAGTTTTTCAATCTTGGCCTTTGTGCCAGATTTTGTGAACACATGTGCAACCATATTCTCTGTAGGACAGTACACCATAACAATTTTACTCTGTAAAACATTTGATCTGATATCCACAAGCTTGCTCCTCTGGCGATTCACAGGGTTCTTTGAAAGGTGTATAGTCCCTTAGTTCACCTTAAACACTTTTAGCTTTTGTTAAAACTGTGGTCCATGTCCTGTAATAGTTGAGAATGATAGAGAGCTTCTTGAATAGTAGCAGCCAGTGCTACATACTCAGCCTCACACATTTACAATAAAACCATTTGCTGCTTTCTTGTTTACATGAAACAATAGCACGACGCTAACTCAGACTGAAGCAATAGCCAGTAGTACTTATTCTGTTAATAACATCTTTGGCCCAGTCTGCATTGGAGTATACTATTAGCTCCAATATGTTGCCACTCTTTTCATAGTATAACTCACAAATTTCTGTTCCTTCTAGATAACTGTACACATGCTTTAAAGCTGTCATATGTTTCTCCCTTGGATCAGACGCGCTGTGACAGTTTACATACAATCCATCTGCTATCAGGCCTAGAACAGGTCATGATGTAGATGAAGCTGCCCAAAATTTGTCTGTACTTTCTTTGATCAGCTTGTTTCCCCTCTGCAGTTAGATCACATCTGATATTACAAGGAGTGGCCCTGGGTTTACACTCAGCCTTACCAAACCTTCCCAGTATTTCCTTTATGAATGTGGACTGGTTCAATTTGATAGAACCTTGTTGTTGTCTGAAATCGATCCCAATAAAATTAGTGAGTTTACTTAAGTCTTTCATTTTAAACTTGCTTATCACTTTCTCCTTCACCTTCATTGAACATTATTTGGGGAGTCAGATCATATACAATGGACAAGGAAAGGGAGGTTTAAAACATTAAACCTCCATGTCAAAATGTAGCTCATTGAAGAGAAAATTCAAAAGATTATATTAGAGTTCATAGGTTTGATATTTATACTGGTTGAAAATAACCATGTGATGATTAATAGTAATGTTTTCACAAAGTTCAAGATCATTCTACAGTCTGGTTGTTTCAGTAAATCTGGTTGTATTGATGGACTCAGACCTGGAACTTCAAAGGTACATAAACACAGTAACACCTAAAGAACATTTACGGGATTACCTCTTTTTTATCATGGAATAGTTTAAATACGAATATGCTGGATTACTTTTTATCTGTGGACCCTAATGGAAGAATGGCGTATAAAGTATTGAAGATTGGATTTTATAAAACTGCTTCTGGATGCCTTCAAAGGTATGTTGTTGTGGCTGCTTTGTCATGTTTACATTTTGACATGCTGCTATATCTTTGTTACTCGCTATGTCCATACAATGAACTTGGCAGTTGAATTGTGAAGATTCTAAGCTTTCCAACGATGTCTATCATGTCTATATTGGTAAACATTTTACTGTTGCTTTTTGAGTTAGTAGTTCTGAATGCTTTATATTGCCGGCGAGAGGTTAAGAAGTTCAGACTTTTTCATCCAGACAGAACTCTGGTTAGCCAGCTCATTGATAAATTGTAAGCTTATATGATTCTTCTTCTTCTTCTTAAAGGAATCCGAATCGAGAACTAATTGGAACTGGAATCGGTACGAGGAATCAAAATCAGAACCAGAATTGTTCATATTCAAGCAATGCATTATCCTACTTCTTGTACTTAGCTTCTTGTCCATCTTTGATGTACCTAACAATCAGAATCAGAATCAGAAATACTTTAATAATCCCAGAGGGAAATTACTTTTCTTACACACTCCAGTTACAGTTTTATATAATATATACACAACATCCAACTATACAATGTAAAAAAGATAAAAAATAAAAATAAAAGAGATAAAATATATACACATATAGCTCTTCTGTATATATATCTGTAGGTATATCTATGCATATGTAAAAACTAAATCCAAATATAGTGAAAATCCAAGTAAAGTGATAAATCCAAGTCAAAGTGATACGTGGCGTGAAAAAATAGTTCATAAATGTCAATGCGACGGGGACACTCGTCTGCTGGACCTGTGTGTCATGCAGAGGATGTGAGTCATTGTCTAATTTGGACTAAAACCTGGACAGCATCCTCCTCTCTGCCAGGTGGTTAGGGTGTCCAGCTGATATCCCCCACAACATCACCGCCCCTCTTGATCAGTTTGTTCAGTCTGTTGTTTTCAGCGCACCCTCCCAGCCCACTGCCCCAGCGCCGCAGATAGCAAAGAAGAGCCGCAGCTAGCAACAACAGACTCTCGATAAAACATCCTCAGCATCGTCTCCACAGATGTTAAAGGACTTCAGCCTCCTCAGGAAGAATGAAGGTCGGCTTTGGCCCTTTTGTAGACCGCCTCGGTGTTTCTAGTCCAGTCCAACTTATTGTTCAAGTATACTCACTCTCCACAGTGTCAACAGGAACCCCTGGATGGAAGGACACAGGGGTCACAGGTGTTTTTCTTTTGTCCTATTAGCTGCTTAGTCTTTGTCACGCGTTGAGCTGCAGGTAGTACAGCTCACTCCAAGTGACAAAGTTGCCCACCACACAGTCCTGTATTCACTCTCCTCACCCTTTCAATGCAGCCAACAATTACCTGAGTCATCAGAAAACTTCTGAAGGTGGCAGGGACTCAGAGCAATAGCTGAAGTCCGAGGTGTAAAAGGGTGAAGAGGAAGGGGAGAGGACAGTCCCCTGAGTGCTTTGACCAGTGTTGCTGGCATGCACCAACCTGTCAGACACAGTTCTGTAGGCATGCATACTGTGGTTCTGCCCGCCAGGTAATCAACAACCAGGACACGATGGGGCATACTCCACACTGCATACGCAGTCATCTTCTCACCACAGTAGAGCCGGTGCGGATGGTGTTGAAGGCACTGGAGAAATCAAAAGAACATGATTCTCACAGTGCTCGCCGGCTTGTCCAGGTGATTGTAGACTCTGTTCAGCAGGGAGATGATGCTGTCCTCAACTCCCAGGCAGGGCTGGTAGGCGTAAGAACTGCACAGTCCTCCAAGTACTTCTGTAGGTGACAGCACTCTGTCTTGTACTTGTACTGTAACTAGAAGTATACAGAGTAAAAAGGAGTAGTTATAGTACTGCTCCCTGAGGTGGTTCTTTGCCGCTAACTACTTAATTGGACCCTTCTGTCTCACAAAATTATTTCAATTTGTTTGTCAGGTTGTGTTTTATCCCGGTGATTTTTGATCCCTCAAGCTCCATCTAAGTCTTCTGACATTTTTAACAAATTGAGTCAAGATGAATGCTGTTAAATGCGCAGGAGAAATCAAAGAACATGATCCTCACAGTGTTTTCAACCTTGTCTAAATGACAGTTGGTTTGTTGAAGCAGGTTTACATCTTCAACTGCATTGCCATGTCAATAAGCAAACATTTTTTTGCTCAGATGCCGCTAAAGAAGTCTACTACGACTTTCATGATGTGGGGTGGTCTATAACCACTCAGGACTCTTGACAGATTTCTTTGGCACCAGAACAAGGCAGAAGGTCTTCCAGATCACTGGATGTCTCTCCTAAGTCACAGTAAGGTTGATGAAGTGCTGCAGAATCTGACAGAGCTGCTCTGCACTGGCCTTTTGGTCTCATTGGTTGACACCATCAAATGATGTATATAGATAGATATTATGATGTATATAGATAGATATTTCATTTTGTTTTACATCCGTGGTTAGCTCATCAACATATGTAATAATTAAATAATGCTTCAGCTACTTCCATAAGTACCAAGTAGGTTGAAAAGGTGGTGCTGAGGATTCAGACCTGAAGCAATGGAGAGAAGCCAGAAATATAGGCTGTCTCTTCCATGAATCATTATGAGCAATGTGAAATCTTTAGAAAACAAGTTAGGAACAATCACAGGGTGGACTGGAATGCATAAGGTTAGCTTCAGAAGAAGGAGAGATAATAAAAAATTACAAGCAGGATAGGATTGTCCCAGGTAGGCTTTTCAAATCTATCCAGAACAATCTCAGAAATCACCTAGAGAAGCACATGAAGTGGCTCAGAGTTTACAAGTGACAGTTAATCCTTAGACATCAAGTGACTGGTCTGCTCCAATTAAGCTGCATGGAAAGTGAAGTGAACAAGCTAATGAGCTGCAACTTTAGAAGAAAAAGTGGGAGATGAGACACCGAACCCAGCAACCAGTCTCCAGGACACCCTCTGGTGGAGAGTCTAAAAACTAAACCAGGAGAACAAAGCTCTGTGACAATAGCCATATAGCTGCTCTGCTCTGGAAACCCACATAATGACCGACCTGTGGATAATGCTTTTAATTCAAAACAAGTAAAAAACTTTAAGACAAAACATGATGTAGACTAGGTTTAAAAGAAAAACAGCGACAACAAAGACTACAGAATAGCTTTTAACTGGGGGATGGCCAGTTCCAAGTGATTTGCATATTTTTATTAAGTGTGCTAAAGTTATTTTCTATTTGGTACAAGGGGAGCGGGACTTAAAGCAACAATGTAGAGGTGAAATCACAAAAGAAGCACAGACCTAAAAAAGCCACATCTGTCCCACATTGTCCCTGATAAGGATCTTAGTTGTCCCACATTTTTTTTTGTTTTGTTTAGATCTGGTAACCCTAAACCCAGGGGGTATTTACTGACTGAGTTAGCTTGTGCTCTGCAACTTTCTACTGTCCTTACATATGCCTGAGTTTCTCACGGGTGAGTGGGCTGTGGTGAAAGAAAGGATACAGTACGATTGCACTGCATTTCTATAGCACTTTCACCACTTCAGACAACGTTTTCTAACTGTACTTCTCAGTTAAGCTTAGACTATGTGCAAAACATTGAGGTTTTCATACTGCCTTGTGTATTACATCAACCACATGTGCACCATTGCCTGTAACAATTGCAACAATATTATCAGAAATTCCCCATTTTTCTGCAGTGTGTTTCAATGCTAAACTGTGGTTTACTGTCCTTGGAAAGTGTGTATTTCTGAAGCAAATTCCTTTATTTCACAATTTCCAATAAAATTAGATGATACAGTCAAATAAACCTTGGTGGCCACTGAGGTCCATGTATCAGTGGTAAGTTTAACACCATTTTATAATGATCCTTTGATTTTGGCTTTATAAACATTTGTACCATATGAATTTTATTTTCTTCCTGTGAGTTTGTATTTTGCATCAAGAGTTCTCACAAATGAGAAGGTCCATTGGGAGGATTTCTAAAAGGCATTTTTGCATAAAATCATAGTGAAAAACAAATGATTGTACCATTCTGCATTAATTGCTTCATCTTATTTAGATTCAGCTACAAAAGTAGTCTTTCTTAATAGTCCATGATACCTCGATACAAACACTTGGTGTTGTTATACTGGGTCACTCAAATTGTAATTGTAACAAAAATATTTTATTAAAAATGAATGTAAATATAATTACACATCCTGCAAAGGATAAAGTGTGAAATATGATTTTTCCTCCCTCGCCTTACCCATTGGGATCCCTTTTCATTGTTTACTGTAAGGGGAGTGCCTCTAATGGAACCTAGGCCTCAGACTAAAAAATGTCTGTTTTTGTGTCTCTCTGATTTTTGTCTTCTTGGACAGGCTGTAGCGAAAATCTATTCCCCTTTGGGCTTAACAAAACCTTTATCTTAAAATATGAATTTAACAGTTATACGAAGTTGACTGCTTTGTGATAATATGGCATATATCTCATTAATGAAAAGTTTCTACTTCATCTTTTATAGAATTTTTTAAGTAACTATTGCAGCTTTAATCAAAATTTACCAGAAAAAATCTAGACTGTTTGCATATTGTCTTGCTGTTACAAATTTTACTTTAGAAAAACTTTTGCAGATATGTGTTGAAACATTTCTTTACCTCTTTCCCTGAGGAAATAATGATAAAGGTATTTGATATTACAGAAATTGTTATTGATATATTGCTCTAAACTTTGGTGGTGATTTGTATTTTTGTCATGTTGGTTTCAAGTCAGGAAGTCAGCTGAACTTTCTGGTTTGTACAGGGGAGGCGATTTAGACTGAGAATTTCTGCACAGAGATAAGATCTTTTCCATGAAGATCGGAGATGAAATGAGGATCACTGGTGGTCTAGAACATAACAGGGTCCACATTAAAAGAAATTCACAAGAAGGGGGAAATATATTCCGGGTTTAAGCCCTTTGCTTAAATACTATCAGGGGTAATAGTGTGGAGAGGAGAGATGATCCATTGTCTCCTTATATACATGCTAGTCATCCTGATTGAGAAATGTTCTCAGGCCAGGTGTGCAGAAACATGGGACGTTCCAGCTTACAGCAAATATTCTCTCTGTGACAGGAAAATCACAAATATTTATTTATTTTTAAATTTCTCTTTATTGAGAGTCAGGGAAATTGGTTGATCGATGGAGATATGTGCTACAAATGCTTTTTAGTTTTGTCTTATTTTTTTGGGAATTTTCTTTTAAATGTTTTATGATAATACTTATTAATTGTAAAAGCTCCAACAATAACAATGCTAATGTGGCCTAAAGCTCAATATTTTGCCTTCGTTCCTGGACATTGACTTGATCAGAAACTGCTGTCTTCCGCTAGAAGCAACACTTGTCATTTGGGTTTTATGAGGTGTTTTTTTTACGAGGTTTAATGTGTTGCTACAACTTGTCACACTTTTCCCACAAACATTTATGTGTTGTTTGTTGGTTATTTGTGGCCCTAAAATAACAAACCTTCTTAGACTTTTTTTTACGATCTAACATTGTTTCTGTATTTTATTAGCTGCAGGATGCTGTGCTTGCTTGGCGTTATATACTGATGCATTGGAAAAAGTATTTCCCACCAAATTCTTATTTCAGGTGGCTGAATCAAAAGTATCATTGATTGGATTAAATCACCAATTTTAACGCCTATAGCTCTAGTATCTAAGGTGCCATATTGTAATATTGATCCACATGTCACTAACTCTCGGTTTAGATGGCCAACTCCCATAATGTGTAAGGAAAAGGAGGCTCATTTAGCAGAACTCTCCAAGCTGACTGGGGGGAGTGACATATAGTCCCCACCTAAATTAGGAGATTTGCTAAAATCTCCTGATTTTAGCAAATCAGGAGATAAAAAGCTACCAAGATCTTAACCACCCTAAAATGAACAAAATGCTTCTTGCTCTTTTTCCATCAAAGAATAAATAATAAAATCCGACAATACAGATGTTTTGATATAGCTGTAACTTAAACCATAAAGAGACATTATGTAAGTTTTTATTGAAAAGTATCTTTAAAATAGCATTTTTTACCCTTTACAACTAAAACATTGTTTGATAAGCAGACTGAAATCACAGGTCAGCCTTTATGCATCTATAAGCCTGTAGCCTATTTTCTTTAAATTACTTTAGGTTGGAAGTTCTGACACTATTCAGTGTGTATATTTGAGATGGACTTTTTGGATCCTCAGAAGTGACCAGCATCTAGCTCAACTTAGACACTAATTGGAACTCCAGGTAATTTGAAAAAAGGAAAACAATAAAAATATTTTTCTGGTTTTTGGCCACAGGTAGCAGTATCATTGGGAAACACCATAATGCTTCTTTAAATCATAATCCTACATTGTAATTGGCCAACCTATTTTGAGTTTGTTCTTTGGAAGGCTTGAGGCAGGAGTGGAACAAGATGAATTCTGGTGTGCTTTTGAACGTACAAATAACACTAGGATTCAAATTGCAAGTAAGGTTAATATTAAACAATACTGTAATTAACTATTAACATCAATACACTAACAATGACAATGAAAAAATCTGTAGTGGGCCATAATCGGTGTTAACGCAGCATGTTAACATCATACTCTTTATGGGCAATTAAAAAGAATATCACTGTTAAAAAGGTTGCAGGTACCTTGTTCAATACCGACAGCCTGCTCTCTGGGTCTCTGAGCAAGACCCTTAACCCCACACTGTTACCCGGGTGTCATGCAATGGCAGCCCAATTTTCCCCAAGGGGATGGGCTAAATGCTGAGGTTAAGTCCGCCAGTGTGAGATCAATAAAGTTCAATTGATGTTATTCTCATAGTTGCTTTGGGAGCTGGGTCTATAGGTATGACTTTGCGTAGATGTATATCGGGGGGGTGAACAAATCAGTGTTGTGTGTAGGCGTACTGTTAACACATTGAACGTGACCTGCTAACATGGATGCAGCTATAAAGCCGCCGGGTTTGCTTAATTTATTTTAAAGAACGCCCATCAGCGTGGTTTAAGATGGTGGGCTCGAGGTTGTTCTCCAGGCGGCCACAGGTGAGCCATCTTACAAGCTACTGTACCTCCAAGGTGAACTATCATGAGGAGAATGCATGACCAGCATGCCGCGGAAAAAGCCCCAAAAGATGAGAAGTTGGTCGAAGCAATGTGTTTAGCACTGACGATCGACCACTGGACATCTGTCAATACCGTGTCGTCACTGTACACCTCATCGATGCCAGCTGGGAACTTCGCTTTAGGTAGGCGATGTTATGTTATTTTAAATTTCCTTTAATACATCACCACAAATGATTACCACAACATTATGTTTGCTTCTTGATGATTGCTTTGGTGAATGTGGGTAAAATGGGACGCTTTTTGAAAATGTTGGTTCAGTGGTATAATGTGATGCATTTTGGAAACAGGAGATGAGCCCCTGGTCTAATGCATAGCTTAAGAAACCCTGTCAAAGACTTACTTTTACTTATTTTCAGAGGTGTCAAGTAATGAAGTGCAACTACTTTGTTACTGTACTGTGCCAAGTACACTTTTTAGGTACTTGACTCCATGACTTATTTTTCTTCCCACTTCTGACTTCTACTCATTACATTTTCACACAAGTATCTGTACTTTCTATTCCTTACATAAAAAAAAAAAAAACGTTACTCATAACTTCGGCTTCGGTTTAATGTTTACAAACATTTATTTTATGTCATGTGGGCCATCCAATGCAGATCATTGGTACCATCCACATCTAGTGAAAGCTAATGTAATTGGATGAGTCATATAACACAAACACTCATTGGTTAGTCAATGGAAATCATCAGAAGCAAGCAGGTGTTCTTCAAACTGTAAAGGCGAATTGTCTATATCATGCTACAATGTTGGATTCAGAAAAAGGTTTAGAAATCTCTGAAAAGTCGGACACAGGCGAGAGCATATCAGGAGATGGAGGCGGAGTCCAGCAAGACCTCCCTCATTCTTGGCCCTATCTCAAAGAATTTTTGAAATAGTCGAAAAATTGAGCTTTCAATTCATATTGTGGCATTTGCTTGCTTGTTGTTGTTTTTCAAGATTACTTTATTCTTTTGATCTTTCAGTAGTTTTTGGAGCATATAGTTTTTCACTTTTACTTGAGTAAAGAGGTGAAGTTGATACTTCAATTTTTACCAGAGTGTTTTTAATCTATAGTAACAAATATGTGTACTTTTGACAACACTGTTTATTATTTAGGTAGCACACACTTATCATCCATATCTTATTTTATGCTTACTCTTTTCTTATTTTATTCTTTTCGATATCTTATTTAATTCATATCCTTATCTAATTTTATTCTTATATCTTATTTGTACTTTCAATCTTATTTTTCTCTCTTCTCTAAACGGTTGCACTGCATGAAAGAAAATTCCCGCAAGGGACTAATGAAGTAATGATTTTTGAATAGTGATTCTGATTCATGAAGCCCTTTGGCAGAATCAAATGACATATTTTAATCTAGATTATTCTAGATTAATTCCAAGATTACTGAGAGATTAATTAATCTCTATGCCCACCTCCAGAAAAAATACAGAATTCATGATCTTTTCAAATGATTTTCATATTATAAAATATTTATAAAATATTTTTATATTATGAGAAAGAAGGGGAATTTGTGTATCTCTGCGAGTCATCTAGCATTTTTTTTATGTTATTAGAGATAAAGAACAGTTGCTCAACCCATTTAATGTGAATATTATGGAGAAACATAAATAATTCAGACATTTGATAATATGTATGCCGATTTAGCAGCAGGGGCTCTTAGATAATCTGATATGCCTACAGATCAGGTGCCCCTTAATATTGGTGCTGGTACAGTGTGATTGGTGTAAATTGACCCTTAACTGGTATTTGGCCCTCTAAGCTTTTCACCACCCTGCAGTCGAGGTTGGTCCCTGCCTGGCAACCAGTGTGAAAACTTTTTTGATTATTCCTCTTATTATACTCAATGCTTGTTGGCTCTTTGTTTTGCAAGTGTAGATGCTTGATCTGACGAAGCTTGAGCTGCGAAACATTGTTATTATGATGAAAAATAAGCCTTGCACTGGTAGTTCTCATGGATAAAAAAATAAAAATAAAAAATCACACTCACCAGCTGATGGTGCTGGGGTAAAAGTGCCATGAAAACAATATTGGAAGATCTAATTTTTTGGTCTCCATTATCTCCTATGGTTCTCGTACACAAATGTATACTGCTATATATCCATCTTTTTAAAAATTTAAACACATGTAAATTTGCTTTAAATTAATTATGAAATACCTAACAGTTGAAAAAAATTCTTCCCAGCAAAATTTGGCCTTATTGTGGCAAAGAGGCCCCTTTCACTGTAAATTTAGGATAACCAATCACATGCATTTAGTAGTCTGCATCGCCACACCTCCCCTAGTTACTTAAGCATTAAGTGTCCTTGAAGACAGTGTCAACATGACTCTGCTATGGGTTATACTGCTTCTTCTTCATCAAGGATGTAAGTAGATTTAAAAACACAAGTTAACATCTTAAAATATTCAAACGTTTTTATGTCTTGTATTTAAACAGTTTTTTAAAGCTGATATTCAATGTCATGTTTTGTTGCTTTTTATGTACTGCAGATACCTTAGTTCCTGTCATCACAGTCCAGCTTGGAGAATCTGTTACTTTGACCTGTCTGACTGACAAGTTTCAGGTTGTGACATGGGTTCACTGGTACAAGCAGAGTCCAGGATATACTCTGAAATTAATTGCAAAGGTGCATGAAAGTACAGAGCCCATCTACGGGGTTGGATTCTCAGCCTCAAGATTCAGACTTACTTACAACGGCACTCAAAGCAACTTGATAATTTTGTCAACAGTTGAACAGGATGAAGGAATGTATCACTGTGCTTATATGGACTGGAATGAATATGCTTGGACTGGGACTTATTTGTCATTAAGAGGTAAATTTTGGGTATTTGTATAAAACGGAGGACTGTATATTAAAAGTGGCTCTTTGTGACTTTTTGTCAGTTTGGTCTTACAATTCCGCAAATAAACTGCCAGAAAGATTTTTGCAAGACTTGAATCAGGTAAAGATGTTGTGAAAAGAGCTAAATATTAGGGTGAAGGTATAGGACCTTCAACTATAGGTATAGGAGGAATTCTCAACTATCAGTGGAAACCTCTAAATGCTGGAAAGCAATTACAATAACAGGTCAATTGCTCAATGGAAATCAACAAAAGTAATCCTTTATTAAAAGGGTATTAAAATATTTGAGAGTATAGTTTTTAACAAATAAAAAAAATACCTTTTTTCATATGTTGGTTTAGTCTTTGCTAAGAATAAAATCCGAATTGTATCTATCAGAACTATTGACAATCTAAAGATGCAAATAACATGAATATTTATTATGAAAATGTAAGTTGCATTCAAAACATTCCATAAAGATTTTCATTATAGCATATAGCATATATATGCTCTAATATATAATATACTTATACTTATATATATATATATATATATATATATATACCTCTTCATTATATATATAATATATATCTTAATTTTTGCCGAAAATATTTTCCCAATGACTCATTTTTTTATATATATATATGATATTTACATTAACAGGATTTTGTTCTTTCCTTTTTCCACTTCAAACTCTGAGAGGACATCAAGCTACACTTTGGTTCACAAGCCAGCAGTTTCTAATCCTACTCATCCCGGCAGATTACTGGCGGAAAACGCGCGAGTGTTCAGCGAATTATCACGAGGTCTGCAAGCACGACCTGTCCAGGGGAACCCGGTGTGTTTTGGTTCAGAAACCGCATATCAGATAAATCCTATCCCGATATCATCTACACTGAAGGAAAGGAAACACGGAAGAGATTAGTGAAAGGACGTCAAACAATCGAGAAGAAATGTAAATTTTATCACTTCTCCGATGAACGTCAACTCTTCTGCAAGTCAACACCTATTACTGTGCTGTGGCCACATGTGGAGAGATATTATTTGAAAAACAGAGCAAACATGGTGAAGAACAATCAAGGTATTATGCATCATGTTATTTATGTTTGTCATGTAAAAATTATGTTTTTCTGATGTTTTTTTTCTTTGTTTTTTCAGAAACTTTTATTGAAGGGAGGCTGAAAGAATTGTCTTGATGATCACGTTAATCTGCTTAGCTGTTTCTGTGACCTTGAATATTATTTGTATTTGTCACAGAACTCAAATATCATCCTGTACCCGATTAAAAGGTAGGTGTAATTTACTAAACTAAAGCTCTTAAAGCCATCATAACATGAACTCCATGTATTAAATTAGGTATTAGATCCAATCCCATAACAGAACTGAACATCAGATATTGACTGATAGATATTGATGTTTTGATGGAAAACATGGACTCCATATGTTGTTAATGTGTCTACAGAAAGTTCCCCTTCTCAGGAATATCACGGAAACTTAAGCCAACCAATAGATAAGGTGAGAAACAAAACTAATGATCACATCGGTTTGACTATAATAGTAACCAACAGAGGTGGCCAATATGAAATAAATGTATATTTTTCCTTTTTTTCACAGAGTGAATATGGGCAGGATCTAAATTATGCTGCATTGCATTTCTCTAGAGGGACGGAAAAAAAAGGAAAAAATAAAGTTCAGATTGGAGAAAGTGTGTATTCACAAGTTAAATAATAGAGGTCAATATGATTACGGTAACTCTCAACTTGTGCTAAGGTCTGCCATTTTGAATTACGAAGTCACACAAAAAAAGTAAATACTGTTAGTGTCATCTCATCGTTTAGAGATGGATCATACATGAAAATAAATTATTTAAATATTTTCCAACCTTACATGATGAAATAGGATTATATCAGTATATTGAAATATGTACAGATTTGTCAGAAAAAAGTTATTTAAAAATGTTCAAATCAAATGGATGATTTTGTGAAACAATAAATAAAAAATGTACCTTAATTATCAGGCATGTGCTTTAAAATGATTTAATAAATAAATGGATATTTCAACAAAAGTATACCTATTTTTGTTAACTATACTGTACCTTGGTTTGATGAACCCGTCTAATGTTGTCATTTATAAAAAACAAAGTACCAGGGTAGGTAAAAGAGAATATGACAGGTAAGGTTTACATAGAAATGCGGTCTATTTCACATTATTTAACAGATAAGGGTAAAAGTTATTAAACTTACAACTTAAAACTCAAAAGACTAGTTTCGTCTCTCACGCCTTTACAAGAAACAGACAATATGTAACACAATGTATATCTTTTTGTTGGCTTTTATTTTTGGTTTATACACTGAAATGACAACAAATTAGCAAAATACTGATCATAGTTTAGGATAGAACACATTTTAAATCAAACAACTTAGTGTTTTATTGCAAAACTAAGGGAAAAAATGAGCTAAAACATAGGGTGCTGCTTTCAAATTCAGCTTTTTGAAATTCATTAATGGTATGCTGAAGAAAGTCTTGACATTCTCATAACCTTTGATGGCTGACTGGTGTCTTAACTAAGGTCGAGTGATTGGACGATTCTATACATCATCTGTAATGTTTTTTGTTTGTTTCTTTTTTTGACCTACGACAAGAAAAACAAGCAAAAAAATAAATAAATAAAATAAAAACAAAGCAAAAAGGAAACCTAATGCTGTTTTTTATGGTGCACACATACTCCTTCCATGTGCAGCTCTTTTCCTCATAGCAACCGTGCAGCAGCAGAACCAGAACCAGGGAGAGGCAATATTTTTTCTGGTGTGTTTACGGGATGCACCATCTTGATTTTAACACAACAAATGCAAAATTAAACAACAACAAAAATAAAAATGAACATTCTCTCCTCCAGTTAGGCTGTACTCTTTCAATAAAAAAATAAATAGATAAATCTCTATCCCTGTTTTCAGTCTGTGCGGTTTTAAGTCTGTGCCATGCAAATACACAATGGATAACGATCCAAAAACTATAATGTCTCATAACAAAGTCAGAACAACTGGAAAAGAGGAAGCAATTCCCACTGGAAGAAACTTTTACATTTTTGACAAGAAAACAGGCATGTTTAACTTAGTGGGTTTCAGCCAGACATGTTCACAAGTCATTTTGCAAGTCCAAGTCAAGTCTCAAGTCTTGAGAGCTCAAGTCCAAGTCAAGTCTCAAGTGTAGAGTAGGCCTGTTGCAATATTAAATTAATCGCCGCACAATAAATTCTAATCACATGATTAATAAAAATAAGTTCAATAATTCTAGCGTGCTTTGTTTTGTTTCTCTTGTGTTTTCATCTTCTTGACTGAGGACGGTATAGCTTAAAGGTAAGCTATTATATCTATGGAATGATCATTATCTTGAACTGGTAAAATGAAAATACATGCTTTATATGTCGCGTAAGCGTTGTGACGATTAGTGGCGAGCGGCGATCAGTCAGATTAGTAAAGCAAAAACACCTCTAAAAATAAAATATTGTTCACAAGGTCAGAAATCGCGAGTCTCGGTGAAGTCTGAAGTCCTTCAAATGCAAGTCTAAGTCGAGTCTGAAGTCATTAAATATGGCGACTTAGATGTCTCGTCAGTATGGAAGTCACAAACTCGAGTCCCCACCTCTGGTTTTCAGCACTAAAGCAATCAAGTGGTTAACAATATTACCAGCGGGGCCGAAGAAGTGCTCATAGGGTGTGCTCGTCACCTCCACAAATGTATCGTCCATTGCCATTTGTTGGACTGACAAATATCGGTTGGAAAATTTGTACATATCGCCCATATACTCTGAACTTTCATCCTTTTGGATCTCATTGCTGCCTTTGATACAATTGATCACAGGTATTCTCTAGGAAACATTCGATAGGGATCAAAGGAACTGCTGTGAGCTGATTGTTTTGATAGTTGTTTGAACGATACCAGCATGTTTATGTTCATTATAAGTAATCTTCACCCACCAGCAAACTGTAGGTTTGTGCAGTGACCTCTTTAGACAGCAGGTTTGTAAGAGAAGCTACATGTACACTCTACTGGATAGTGTTCCTCAACTTTCAGAAGACTGGATGACTCCAGAGGCTGATGTTTCCTTGGAAGAACTGTCTTTCACTGTAGTTGACTTCTAGAAAGATCCCAGGTTTAGATGATTATATACAATAGTATATCTAAAAAATGTATTTGGTTATTTTAGTTGGTTAAACTGGTGTGAGTGTACTCTAACAAGAAAACACTATTTAGCACATTCTGTCACAAGGGAACCTCCCTACCAGGGAACGGTTCTGGTAGTTAATAGCTCAGTTGCATTTAGCCCTCTGATATGAACTAATTATGTTACCACCACCATTATCACCCACATGTCTTCAAAAGAACCTAGTGGATTTGTTATGGTCATGACTACACTGGTTAATATTTATTGCCCTGTATACCATTTGAAGCAGAATGACAAGGAATTATGGACCTTATGGGTCAAGCCTTTCAGGCTTTTAAAAGACCGATATGTCAAGACTCAGAAGAGAGGACCCAGAATTCAAGGCAAACACACAGGCTAATTTCTCAAAAGTGTTTATTAACAACAAAGAACGTCTAAGGCAGGAACCTCTGGTCTTAAAGTTCGGTCTGTGCCCATGGGAAGGAGTGGATTCCAGCCGAATGGTTGCCAACACCAGACAGAGAAAACTGCTCAGAGAGTTCCAGACAATGTATCCTTGAATGCTGCAGAACTGGACGACGAACAGATCCTAGCAGACGAAGGAAGGAGGGACTATCCAAAGGGCTACGTCAAAGTCGTTGTCGAAGAGGTCCACAGGAGTCAGAGCCAGAAGATCAGAGATACGAAGAGGTACCAAAGGGAAATCCATGTCGAAGTCAGGATGCAGATCTCGGTTTAGTCCACAGGCAGAATCCATCAGAAGTCTGAAGACAGGTCAGGCAAAAATATCAGAACAGGAACAGGCAGGCTCAGAGGTCCAAAGGTAGAACGAGTCAGAATCAGGCAATCAGAACACAAATGGGTACACTAGAGAACTCTCACCAAAGGCTCGAATAATCAGGCACTGATGACTGGGAGCAGGCAGGTTAAATACAGACTTGAGTAGGCGACAAAAATGAACAGTAATGAGAAACTTGGCGGAGTTACAAAGATAAATGAAATTAAACATTAAGCCATCATTAGCTCCAAGATTATGACACGCTATATATTACGAGATGGCTGGATACCACTTATCTATTTCTGTTGAAAACTTGACATTTTGCTTATGATGAATATCTTATTTTATTTGGTTAAAGTCAGACCTAATTGGTTTCACTCCTTTTTTACCACTAAGTTTCAAAGGCTTTCCTTATCCTTCAGCATAAAAATTACATGACACAGAGAATGTGGGTTTTTGAAGAACTCATGAAAACAGTTTTGTCTCGTCACAGCTGCTCTCATGTGCAACATGGAGATTTAAGATAAGATAAGTGGGCTGTGTGAGCTTTCAAACTGTGCCAAACCTTCTGAGTGTGTACTAACAGACTTACATTAAGGCTCAAAGAGGAATACTGTGCTTCTCTGCAAGACTCATTCAGAATATTTGCTGCAAACAATCTGATTAATGAAATGAGTACGTTTTTTCTTCTCTGACAGTCTTTCCCACTATGGATCAATGGCGAAATAAGCAGGGAAGCTGCTGTTCCTAAAAATATCACACCTATGCTACTCTCTTTCAGATTTTCAGCTTTTTATGTATTTATTTATTTTAGTTTTTAACAGCACTAGTGGCTTGTTTTATGGACAATAGGTTGACAGGAAAGGGGGTGTGAGAGACATGCAAGAAAGGACCACAGGCCGGATTCGTACTTGGGTCGCCCGTGTCAAGGAATAAGGCCTCCATACATGGGTCATGTGCCCTAACCACTGTGCCATCAAAGCACACTCCAGATTTCCAGCTTTTTATGCCATGGTAAAATACAGCTTATCTTTAACATGATTTAAAAACCTTACAGGTCCTGTCCCATCCGAAAGAAAATATTTCCTCCTACTATTTTATGTCACTTTCTAAGTTTTTGATTTTCATGGGAAGGTGATTTGTTTGCAGTAGACTCTGATCTTAGCCTTTCCTACTTCCCAATAATCAGTTATTGATGTGAAATCTGTTTTTTTAAATCTCCTTCTATAGCAGCTAAAAACTGCTTAAGCTTTAACAAGAATGTGGCGTAAATGAATGTAATCTTTTTCAAGTCAAAATGCCAGTGAAATCTACATCGAGTGATAATTGTAAACAGGAAGTCCACATGAACTTAATTTTAGTCAGAGAAAAATAACCTAACAAATTTAAGCAGATGAAAAGTCTTCTTCTCTGGATTTTATGATATGCAAAATCTTCTGTTTGGTTCATTCAATATTATGTATATTTTCTATCTTAAGGATGTGTCAGATTCCTCTAAGCATCAAATACATTTAATCATAGAGTTTTATGCTGTATATTTAATTTATAAGGTTTCTAAGAGGGAAAGGAAAGGTCCAGCTCTTATTGTTGATTTAACTAGAGGTAACAGAGACGTTTGTAACCGTATGTTGAATAAATGAAGGCGATTAGATAATGCCAGTGATAAAGTGAAGGAAGAAGGAGGTGGTGGGTAGGAAAGGGATGAAGAGGAACCAGATAGAACAGTCAGTCCACCACCTAATGAAAATACTTTGCGCTTACTCTTTAACAACTTAATGTGTCAGTCAAATTGCTAATTAAACTTAAAGTTCTGCATAGGAACACACATGAACTACTAGTTTTATTTTTCTTATTTTTTTTATAAACTATTCTTGCATTAAACCTAATGCATGGCCTGTTTTCTATTCTCTTTGATTGGAACAGTGTAAACTATTTTCTAATATATTTCCACACTCCTGTATTAAGTGGATGGAATAATCTGTCACGTATGAGCATAAATGTAATAAAAATGTAAATTCCGCACTGGGTAGGCTGGACAGCCTAGATGGATGATGTTTTCCCAAAGTTAAGTTTTTATATGCTAAAACAATCATCTATCTGATTCATATAACTTTACTTTTAAAAGTGGCAATAAGAGAACAAAGACTTTATTACCATGTACACATTTGGATAGCTTAATTTAAAAGGGGCTTTACATAAAACCTTATTAGAACTCTAGTACTTGATAATAAAAAGTAATATGTCATAATCAGATACTAACTTTAGGGACCTGTGACAGCAATAGTTTTATTGTATTTTTACATATTTATTAATCTCTAAAGCACAAAAATCCCAGGATTTAAAAGTCAGGAATACCTCCCCACACTGTGCTTCTGCAGCCATTTCCGCTATATGAATCTCAAAACTCAAATTTTCGAATATTCTGAAAAAATTCTTTAGAGTATAGGGCCAAGTAATGTGGGAGGTCTTGTTGGTCTCCATCTCCATCTCCCCATACGCTCATCGCCTGTGTCCGACCTTTTCAGACATTTTGACATCTTTTTCTGAATCTAACATTGTAGCATGGCATGGACAATTAACATTTACAGTTTGAAGAACACCTGCTTGCTTCTGATGATTCCCTTTGGCATCAGCACAAATTTGATGAACAGTTAACCAATAAGAGATGTGCTGCGTCCATATGAATCATCCAGTTACACTGGTTTTGCACTAGATGTGAATGGAGCCAATGATCTGCATCATGATGGAGCACACGATGTGAAATAAATATTTATCAACATTAAACCAGCGATAAGTAACAATTAACGTTTGTTTTAAAAATGTAAAGTGTGAATAGAAAGTACAGACACTTGTGTAAAGCTGCAATGAGGTAAGAAGTCAGAAGTAGGAAGAAAAATAAGTAATGGAGTAAAGTATAGATACTAAAACAGCGGCTGGGGCTGAGATGATAGCCGGAAGGGATTAACTTAATTGCTGCATTGTAGGTTTTTGTAAGCTGAAATCTGAGTTCACCCCCTCTGTTTAGGGTTGTTTTTTTTCTTTCTTAACATAGATGGCTTATTTCACGCCACGCTTAAACCACCTATTTTCTTTATCCAAAAAGTGAACATTCTGGCCCTCAAAAGAATGTCCTTTGTCCATGAGGTGAAGATGTACAGCAGAAGGTCACTCTTCTGTGTTGGGCCTTGGCGCCTGTGGAGAAGTTGTTTGGTTTCTCCAATATAAAGACTGCATTTCATTCCTCACTGCTGTTGAACCTATAGGGACTGGCTAGCATCCTAATGGTCAGGTTCTGCCCTAGTACTACAGCAACATATGGGATGGTAAGTTTTTGCATGTATAATCTTCTCACCAAGTATATGTTCTCGCTGAATGTCTTTTGGATTTTCTTGCTGGGATTTGACAAACTTCTAGTTTGGGTATCCACCGGTTTGAAGAGCATCTTTGATGTGTTTCTGTTATATTTGTTTCCCTTATGTTTCCTTTGTAGGGACATGCCTCAGCACGATGTTGTAAGGATTCGTGATCTACTTTAAAGTTTCAGGTTCCATTGGGTGGTGTGAGTCACCCACTGGAATAGTAGTAAACCTGTAGACTGAGAGTCAAGTGCTCTGTTAGGGACATGCAAGGAACAATCAAATCTCTAATATAAGATGTAGCTTGGTCATTTATGGCTTTATATGTGACAATGAGGATCTTAAATTATATTCTAGATTTAACAGGAAGCCACAATGAAAAACTAGGATAGTAGAGGTGATCTCTCTTTTTAATTTTCATCAGAACTCAGGCTGCAAGTATTTTTGATCAGCTAAAGACTTTTAAACTACAGTTTGTGGACTTCCATAGTAATACTACAATAGTCCAGCCTTGGAAGTAACAAGTGCATGGACTAGATATTTTTAAAATTTGGCAATATTGTGCAGATGAAAGAGGTAAATTCTAGAAGCCTATTTGATATGTGAATCAAAAATGACATGTCCTGAATCAAAACTAACACCAACATTTTTTTCTTTTAATTATCTGAGATCAGTTTGGGAATCCCATTCAAATGAAGTACCTAATTAACCCCAGCTTCTTTTCAAACACTCTGTTTTGTCTGTATTCAGAAGCAGAAAGTAACGTTAAGAGTCATCCAGTTTTTATATCTTCAAGACATGCCTGTAAACTATGTAATGGGTTAGCTTCTATCTGGATTCATAGACATATAAAGCTGAGTATTATTAGCATAACAGTGGAAAATAACCCCAGTCTGTCTAATAATTCTACCGATAGGGAGAATATATATATATATATATATATATATATATATATATATAT
>JAGKQL010000006.1:367209-382878 GCA_018398635.1 Cyprinodon brontotheroides | reverse complement strand
GGCCAGATCAAGGCTTTCTAAGGTAGTGTTAAGATCAACTGTATCAAATGCAGCACTGAGATCTAAGAGGACAAGTACAGATACGAGTCCATTACCTGAGGCCATGAGAATATCCTTAGCGACTTTCACCAGAGCTGTTTCAGTGCTGTGATGCTATGCTCTAAAGCCAGACTGAAACTCTTCCAAAGGTTCAATATGGTGTAAGTGGTCGCACACTTGTTTGGCAGCTACTTTCTCAAGAATTTTAGATAAGAAAGGAAGTTAATGATCTAATGTTCTTATTTTTAATAATCCCCCACTAACGTAACCCTGTCAAGATTTAATTCCAAACCAGATAGGTACTCTACAATTTGGATGAGGGAAACTAAGGGTTAAATGTTCAAGAGAGTTGTAATTATTAACTGCCTTTGGAGTAATCAGTAAGTCAGACTCAAAGATTGTTGCTACTCCACCGCCTCACCCAGAATTTGTGGGTATGTGAAAATTTAAATAACTAGAAGGTGCTGCCTCATTGATGCTCACATAATCCTGGAAAAGAGTCAAGGGAGGTAGAGAGAAGCTTTACTATGCTAAGCTAGCACTAGCCTAGGCTAGCAACTATTTACTACCAGAAATAAAACCGTGTGAGAGTGACAAGTGTTCAGTAGAGTGGTGACAGGGTTATCACAGAAAAAAAAGAACTTAATTCAGACAAAGCCTGAACAGCACGCTGCTCAGCAGTCAAAACAGGAAATGAACATGATACGTCTCACCAACAACAGCAGTACACACACATACACACACTATGTGTGTGTATGTGTGTGTACTGGGTACTACATCCACAGTATCTTTTGAATGGTTATTTTAAATGTCATACAAAATTTGTGTCCAAAAACAGAATCAATTCAACATAAAAAGTGTTGAAAAACTCTTATTTCTGTAAACATTGACTTTCTGCTTTGTACGTCTTTTTCGAAGTGGTTCAAGAATACCCAGTGCTCTTTCAATTTCCACAAGCACTTTTACAGTCTGTCTACTTAAGCCCATAATATTTCATTAATGTGATAGGAAAAACATACACAGCATTCCATATATTATTTGGAAGTTTACACATATGAAATGTTTTTGAAAAATGTCATTATGCATGAGTAGAACAACCATAAAATAAAATTGTACTAATGAATTTTATTGATCATTTCCAATGGTCCTGAAGGCTAAAAACACTCACAACCAAGATGCTTAATGCAAGTTTGCTCTGCCTATGCAGGAATTCCAGCAAGTGAAAACAAACTGTTTTAACTTTTATAACTGTAGGAATCACCATGAATATGATGGAGAAAGAAACACACCAAATTATATAAAGCACATAGCTGTAGAGATATTGCAATAGAAAAGTATTTGTAGTTGAAATAACTTTTCAACTACAAATACTTATCCAATTTTGTTAGGGGCACGGTTAAGGGACAGACCACTGGTGAGTTCCTATCATGCCAACTATGGGGATTTGTGTATAGACTTACATATATATCACCCGCATCACGAGAAACACCATCACCTGCATCATAAATATCTGTCCTAAATATGATGTATGAAACAACAGGATGGTAGAAAACCAAAACAACATAGAAACAGAATATCAAAAATTGTTAAGGTTGATCAAATCTAAATCTTAAATCTAATTTTTTTCATGAATTTTATAAATTCAACAGGCACCTGCTCCCCACTGTTAGAAAGCAAATAAAAAAAAGCAATTAATTGCATACATTTTTTAACACAATAAAATGTTTTCTATTTATTAATCGAAATAATGCCTTAAAGTCTTGGACCTATTCTAAATATAGGCTATTTTATAAAATAATACTAATAATAGTATAAGTAAATACTTTTTTCTATAAGTGCATTGTCTTTTCAAATGATCAGATCTTTTTATTTACCTGTTCAAATTAAGAAAAAATATACTTATTCAAATATTTTTTAAACTTATTTCAAGATCAGTTTTTGCAGTGTAATCAGTCTCTGAAAAAAAAACAATTCAGCAACTAAATCTAAAAAACAAACAAAGTTCTCAAACCCACATCCTATTAAGTAGCTGTCAGACTTTAGAGGGGCTAAGCTTCTGTAATCCGGGTCATGGCACCGATGTAACCGGTTCAACCTTTGACTCTTGGTTGTGTGCTGTACTGCATAAAGAAAAACTGAGCCTGGATCTGGGTCAACTGTCTTTTACTCTTTAAAATGTCAAAATGAAACACAACGCAGTGAGTACCTAAATAATTTTGCCTCCTCTGGCAGTCTTGGCTGTCCTGTAGCTATTTGACATATTAAGCCGTGTATCTCTCCTAATTTCCTATAGACCATGTTGGAGTGCCGAGTATATGATCAGTATAATTGAAAAAAGAACTTTTGTGCTTCAGCAATTAAAATACATTGCCAGAAGTATTTGCGAAGTGTTCTAAATCTTTAGATGTAGGTATTCGATTCACTTTGGCAGCTGTGTAAAATCAACATGCCAAAGTGATTAGAATAGAGGCATTAAAGAATCGGTCCAACTATGTGTTGTAGGATGACTTTAGGGTCCTTTTGTTCTAGCCTTTAGAAATGTTTCCTTGTTCAACACAGCTCCTTTGTTCCTGATAAGAATCATTAAATGCAATAGCTCTGCACCTGTGTTTGATTGAATTGGTTTCAGTTGTGTTTGGATACAACAAATAAATATATTAATCATATTGGCAATGGTAGGAATCTAGGAAATGAAGACCCTACATTACTAAATAGGATTGCTGAGTAAAAAAAAAAAAATTAAGATTCATTTAGAAGCTAATTGTGGAAGAAAGTCCTATTTGACTGTTCATTCGAAGGTAACCAATCAGATACATTAAACAGTTTGGATCGCCACACCTCCCTCAGTTACTTAAACATTAAGTGTCCCAATGAGGACAGTGTCAACATGACTCAACTATGGTTTATATGGTTGCTTCTTCATCAAGCATGTAAGTAGATTTGAAATTATTAGATTTGAATTTTCAAATAACATTTTTATGTATGATCTGTGATTTATGCTTTCTGCTAATTTATTCTTTTTACATGTCATTGCTTTTTATGTACTACAGATACTTTAGTCCCCATCATCACAGTCCAGCTTGGGGAACCTGTCACTTTGACCTGTTTTCCTGAAAATCTAAAGGTCGTGACTTGGGTTTACTGGTATAAGCAGAGTGCAGGAAATACTCTGGAATTAATTGCAAAGGTGCATAAAAGTAAAAACCAAATCTATGAGCACGGATTTCAAAGGTCAAGATTCAAAATAACCTACAATGGCAACAAAAGCACCTTGACAATTTTATCATCAGCTGAACAAGATGAGGGAATGTATCATTGTGCTTTTATGGACTGGAGTGAATTCACTTGGACTGGGACTTATTTGTCAGTAAGAGGTAAACGTCTAGTATTTCTTAAACCCAAAACTTGGTTTTAGGTAAAATAGACAAGAGCTGTTTTTATTACCAACATTTGTGCTTTAGATAGGTTTATTCGGACAATTTTTCAAAAAAATGTAATACATACAAGAGCAAAATCTGTTTTTACTAGAAAAACTTGGTGCTCAACACTGAAGTGAGTAATCAAACTTAGAGTGGAAACATGCATAAAGCTGGAACACAATATAAATGAGAATTCTGTAATGAGAATAAATAAAAATTATTTAGTTAATAATATATTGAGTATGTATCAAAGTTTTGTCATACTAGTCTTTAGTGAGTTCTAAAATACTTGTTTCAGTGATTATTAACAACAGAAAATGCATGGTTAAATCAACCCACTATTAAATCTTACTATTTAAACAGTAAGAACAATTTTTGGGTTAACCATAGATACTTTATTCATCTGCTTCTGTTTATCCATATATCCACATATGTGTTAAAAGTGTAACATTGCAACTTTTACAAATGGAACAAGCTCATTCAACATTTTCAAACTTTTAAATTAAAATTGAGATAAAAATTATAAAAAAAAAAAAAAAAAAAAATGATAACATTTTTGTTTATAACATTTTTAGCCAAAATGTAGATGTCAGAGCCCATATTTATAGGTATGTTGTTGTTTTTTTCTTAAAAGGAAACTCTCAGAGGGTGTCAAGCTACACTGTTGTTCATGAACCAACAGTTTCTGATCGCGCTCATCCAACAAACCTAGAGACTCTGCAGTGTTCAATCCTGTCTGAGTCTGATAACACAACCTGTTCAGGAGAACCCAGTGTGTTTTGGTTCAGAGCAATATCTGATACCTCATATCCAGATATTGTCTACAATGAAGGCATAAAACAAGAAAATTGTGAAAAGACATCAAACAATCAAAAGAAATGTAGTTTTGGGTTTTCCAAGAACATCATCTCATCAGTCTCTTATCACTGTGCTGTGGCCACATGTGGAGAAATATTATTTGGAAATGCAGCAAACATGAAGAATCAAGGTATTGTGGATCTTTTCATTTATACTATGTAGAAAAATCATACTTTTCTGATATGTTTCATTTTCTTTAATTTCTAGATAAAATGTCAATAAATTCATCGATTGTCTTAATGATCATAATAATCTGCTTGGCCATCTCTGTGACCCTGAATATTACTTATTTTTGGTACCGAACAAAAAAATCAAGCTGTACACGATTAAACGGTAGGTGTCATTTATCAAGCTAAACTTTTAAAGCCTTCACACCATAATTTCAGAGTAAGTTATTAAGTCACATTCCAAGTAATAGCATGAAATGAAACATACTCTTGTTGATGGAAAATTTTACTTGGCTTAATCTCAGTGTCTTTAGATGTTTGCCCTGTCTTAACAGAAAGTTCCCCTTCTCAACCAAATCCCAGGGACTTAAGCCAAGAAATAGATGAGGTAAAAAAAATAACACTTTATTGTTATAATTACAACTGTTTGTGATAGTAAATAACACAGCTGACAAATTGTAAATGATGTATTTTTGATGTAAAAATTTATGAATTTTTCCTCAGAGTGAAAATGGGCTTGATCTGGATTATGCCGCATTGCATTTCTCTGGAGGGAAGGAACAAAAAAGCAAAAAGAAAAGAGAACAGAAGACTGAAGAAAGTGTATACTCACAAGTGATATTCAATAGTAATAAATAACTTTGACTTTAGACTTATGCTGAACACCAACATTGTGGCGTAGATACTCTGAAAAATGTAAATAATTTCAAGCTCAAGAAGTGAGAGCATGCGTAGAAGAAAAAAATTCTTAGAGGTAGATGACGGAATCTCCACCCCTTTTAACAGCAAAATATGATTTAACTTTTATTAGGATTTTATAACAGTGAAAAACACCATACATTGCAGTTGCCTTCAGAATTCATCTATTAAAAGCAGTTCCAGCATAGACTGGAAAAAATTTTAAAAATCTGTGAAAACTCCTAACATTTCCATAACCCTACATGGTGTTTTTTTTTTCTAAACTTTTTCTGTTACATATTTTCTGCTAGCTGGAATCCATGGAACAGCTTTGAGCTGATTGTTATCATATTTTCTAAAAATATTCCTGCATTTTCATATTAATTTCCTTCTAGCTGGTAAAATTATCACTTTTGGGCCGGATTTATCAAGATCCAATTTATGCGGTAGTAATTTTGCGCCGCAAACTGGAATTTTGGCGCGAGGGGCTGAACCATGGTTTTATGGTGATTTAACAAGAGTGATTAGCGTAGTAACTGGTGGCAGGTGCAAAACTGTTGGAGACGCCTCTATTTAAATGATGGTTTTGAGCGCGTTTTTGTGGTTTGCGGCAAAGTAGTTTGTAGTTTGTACAAACTAGTGCATTAAGAAATTTAAATCTAACAGTGACCCCCAACAAATATATATATATATATATATATATATATATATATATATATATATATATATATATAAAGAAAAAACTTTGGCAACCTTTATTCCCTAAGGTGTTATGTGGCTGAATTTCTACTTCACTGCAGTAAAAAAACAAAAAAAAACAGGTGTTGGTGTTTTGTATTGTATTGGCCTGTATAAAAATGCACATACCAAATGGCTCACAACAAGTGAGCATCCCCGCAGCATTGGCACGTTGTTCCACAGGCTTGGCATGTGGGGAGAACTCCCCGACCCAGTCAGATAGCACTCGACAGCACTCTGAAAAAGCGAGATTGGGAGAGATCCCAGCTCTCGCAGCAACCGCATACGCTGAAATGACCCAAGATGCAATAAAGTGCAATGTTGCAAGGAGTTTTGTGATATCAGGTATTGGGATGGGTCCTCCTTGTGGCAGCCTCCAAATCCATTCGAGTTTCCCCAACAGCTCCAAAATGGCAATGCTGGATAAACGATATGTTTTGATGATCGTATCGCTCATTGCAAAAATATTCACACAGAGTGAAAAAAATGCGTTCTGCTGCTCTCCTTGCTTCATTTCGATGTCTCCTTCTTGCGACAATAACCGCTGCCATGTGTGCGCAATTCACGCGATACAGACCATTTGCACCTTCTTTGAAACGTGTGTAAATATAGAGTCAGATACCGTTAGCAAAATTGCTTTCCAGGTTTAATAAATCACTTCGCGAAAGTGCTAAATTAATATATTTACATGTTCTCCTCCCCACAAGACGCGACTTTTACGTGTAAACGCCCCATATTGCATATTCATTGTAGAAAAAGTACTAAATGGATAAGAGCAGCTACTTAGCACGTTTTAAAGACCAAATCCTTTTAGCACGCTGTTGATAGATCAGTTTGTACATTTTTTAGCGCGTGCGCAGTGAAATAGCTCACGTGCTTTTATATTACCGCAAACCTTTGATAGATCCGATAGATCCCATAGTGTTAGGATAATTATCATTGATGGTGGGTGAGTTTATTACACCTTGGTATTGGCCGCCTTTTTCGTGTCAGAATTGATGTTTTAATCTAATTAAGACGGTTCCCTCTGTCTGGATACACAGTTGTATTCATTCTATGCGTATGGCAAAAGATTTGGAAATGGAATGAGTAGTTGTGTCCTTCAGCTGAGAGCGAAAGTGTAATATTTTAAATAAAAGACTGCGAAAGCCATGAATGTATAATCATCTGCTAACGTGTATGATGTAAAAAATATGATATGATGTGGTAGACTGGAGATATGTATAAAATGCCTTTTTAACTGTTAATGGGGCTCACTTCCTACGAGAGGTGAGCCCAGAGGTGGTACAGCTGCCTTCTTGTGTATATTCTAAGCAGTTTCTCTGATCTGAGTAAGATTACAATTTCTATCAGAATCTGTTGTCATTTCTTCTGGTTAATTAATACATATAAGTTATGAAGTGTTATTTCAAGAGTTTGTCCCGAGTGATCTCTTTTCAGGAAAAAGAACCAGAGCGATAAAGGGTCAAGGTGCAGACACAGAGAGCCAATCTTTAACAATAGCATGGCCTTTTTTTCTACAAGATGGGGACCCAGCTAATTGCTGCGGCCCCAGGCTCTTGATGTTTGCTTTTAAGATTTTGTTTAAGTTTTCCTTCTACTATGTGCTTTTAGCTTGTCACTGTGCCAGAATAAACAAAAACCAAAATGGGGATATAACGACTATAAAGATTCTTAATATTGTTATTGTAATCCTGAAACTACTCTGAGTTACTTAACCACACAAAATATTCCTAAAAATCTGGAACACTTCTTTATCTGCCATTTGGTAGTTCTGGTATTTGGACCAGAGTATTTCCCTACAATAAAAAAAGAAATAAAAGATTAAAACACCAGCCTCTGTGCAGTTAATCTGAACTGGGCTACTGAAATAAATGAAACTTTCAGTAATGTTCTGATTTCTTTAACATGACTATACAGTATAAATGTTTCCTGTTGTAAATGTTAACTTCTTGTCAATGGAATTGATTCTGAATTCAGAACTTTTGAAAAGGTTAACTATAATTCCCTTTAGCTGCAATGCAACTTAAACAATGACTTGGCAGAGATGTACCCCAGGAAACCCTTCCTGACGCAACTTGAAACCAGGTTCCTTTTATTAAAAATTAAAACTTAAACCCCCTACACAAGAGAGGGACATTGTGATACAAGGCAGATGATAAAAACTTTTGGCTAACTAATAAGAAGATAATCACTGATTTCAAACTGAAGAACACACTTTGATGATCTCTGTAGATGACCCTGTTTTAAGACCATTTTATTACCAGCTCATTGGAGGTATTGTTTCTCAGATAGCGTACACAAGGGATAAACATATTTAAGCATTAACAGAATTTATTCCACTCATGTTTAACAAAATCATTGATACAAGCACAAATTGCAGAGGAAGGTCTCACTTTCTTTTAGGCCCTGACATCAGGACCATCCAGTGGAGACCAACTGAAAGGCAGAGAGCTTCTACCCACTTTCCCATTTTATCTAAAAGTCAGCCAGGAAGTGTCTCATCCAAAAGCCCCAAATCAGCATCCTGGTGTCATCACGCAGCATACAGCATTATTATATAAAGTGATGCTGGAGCCGCTCTGGTCACTAATGTAAGCATAAGAATGCCCATTTTGGCAGACCCACATCAGAAGAATGATCAGTCATAGAAATGAACAGATGTAACAGTTATTTAAAACTGAAGATAACATAACAAATTAATCTTCAACAATCCCTTAGCAAATTTCATGGTACAACAGTTTATTGCATATCCATCTTGGTATACTTAAGTGTTTAAATTTTAGCTTTTCAGATACAATGTTACTCAAGATTACCGCAGATAAACTCAAATAGAAATATTTTACCTCTGTAACATGATCACAGAGCCTTAATGAATTGCAATATTTATGAAGGCACGACACACACAGATAGATTTGAGTTTACTAAACCAGGTGCATTGAAGTTTTACATATAAATGATTCAGCAATTAGAAAATATGGAAAGTATATACATAACAAATGTTTAAAACAAAAACATATAACCAACTGTTGGCTCTGTAACCACAGCTACAGGATGAACACAGCCTAAAATTGAGGTTATTCTTGAAATTATATTGTATGCGCTGCAACAGGGTTGTCAATTACACTCCTTGAGGACCTGCTCTTTTTAGAAGTGTCTCTGCTACAGCACATCCAAGTCTCAAATTAGATAATTAGCGCAACTCTTGATAACTTGTCTTCATGCCGAGGATGTAATCAACGCATTTGATACAGGATTGTGAGCAGAGACACATCTAAAAGGTTCAGGATTCAGGATCTTCAGGCGTGGAGTTTAGAAAAAAATATATCTGACAGTCTGAATCACTGCACCATACATGTATTTAAAAAAAATAAATAAACAACAACAACAACAAAAAAAAAAAAACAGCATCAAAATGTTCCTACATTAAAGGATTGCGGTACTACTTTCTCAACCTTCTCATGCAGGAATTATGATAAACTCAGTTCAGATTTTCTACTAAGTGTTTTTAAATGTCCTTGAGGAATGTAAACAAGTAAAAAAAAAAATCTTAAATCTTTATTCTATAAAGAAATCAGTGTGTCCACTCAAGTGTAATTTATAGATTATGAACTGTTTAAATTATGTAATGCAAAAAACAAATGGTAAAAATTGTTATCATGCATTAAACATCCAACATCTCTCCTTTTTAGTAGCTGCTCTCCCTCTATCTCTCTCCTCACTGCTCCTCTTGCTGCTTGGCTTACAGAGGTACTCTGTTTGACTTGGCCTTTTCCTCCCTATCCTGTTTTCAGTTTATCAAAAGAATATTAACACAGTCAAGAACGAAAATGATAAAAAATTTAAACAATGTGCATTTCAACATCATGTTTCAATGAGTTTGACTTCATTTCAAAACATTAACATGAAATGAAACTAAATTAGTTTCCCTGGTTCCAGAGTGAAAGAATAAAACAAAAATGTAGCTATTAATAAGTATAGATATTAAACAAAGTAGATAAATATGCTAATTTAATCAAGTGTAAAGAAGATAAATATAAGAGTCTGCAACATTACTGCAGTTTTAGATAAAATGGGGCTTTTGGGGGCTTTTGAAGGACCATTGTGAGTCTTGAATAAAGGCAAGTTTCCACAGAACATTATTATTATTTTAAAAATTAAACAGATATTCCATTTTGTTTCTGCACATGACTTCCTGTCCCACACAATCTACTCCAAGCCATCTTTCTGTGTTGAGGTCCAGCATCCGGCAGAAATGAAACAGGTTCAACATCCAACACTGAGAAACCAACATGGAATAAACGTTGCTAACATATCAATTTATTTTATTATTTTTGGTTTCTGCGCACTACTTCCTGTCCCGCGCGATCTGCTCTAACTACTGAACTACTGGTCGATCCAGCTGGAAGTACATGTTAGTGTTTTTCAGGTATGTGGTACAAACTGAAGGCACCAGAATAAAAAAAGCGAACATATTTTGCTGGCAGACTCTGATATTTTTAGTTAATTTAGGCATTAATAAACAGTTTCAGGGTAGTGATCATAGCGTTCTGCACAAGCAGTGCATTGTCCGTCTTCCTGTCAGCTCCCAGATCAGCTTCTCTCATTGGTTGAGAGAAGCTGATCTGGGAACTTTTGCTGCCCGTCGAGCAGCAAAAGTTTAAATTTCTCAACTCCAACATCTGCTACGTGTGAAGCATGTCACTCACCTCATGCTCAGAAGCTCACGAAGTGCTGCTCTTGCTGCTCAGATGCATCAGGATAGGCTGCGCCTGCTGCTCCAGACACACTGCAAGACTTTTTAATAGGCCTTGATGCGCATCATCCATTGACTTGGCTGCTCCTACTTTCTGGAACAAACTTCCAGAAAAACTGTAAAAGTGCAGAAAGCCTGAGTTCCTTTAAATCAAGACTAAAAACACATTTGTTTAGGATTGCCTTCGACTGTTCTAGTTAAACAGTTCAACTGAAACATCATTAGTTCAACTTTTTTATTTTCTTTAGTCAAACTGTTTTTAATGTTCTTTTTTGTTTCTGCATTTTTTTTATTTAATTTTTTTCCCTAGGTGCTTTTGATTCTGTTGTATTTTCCTATGTTTTAATCATGTAAAGCATTTTCATTGTATTTGAACTGAATTGTGCTATACAAATAAATTTGCCCTGCCTTGCCTTGCCTTAGCGCTCCAAACCCATTTATTTGGGTTCTTTGCAAACATACCGTAATGTTTAATAGCCAGGTGTATGGGAGAATTATCCTGCCATAATGCAAGAGGACATAATTTCAATTTGAGAAAATAATTTAATCTTCTTGCACTCAAAACTTATAATGCTCCCACTCAAAACATGCGCTCTCTTTTAAATATTTTTCTTCTCTCAAATCTAAAAGCTTGTTTGCATTTTCAGACGTGACGTGATGTGAACATAAAAACTACCACAGAAAAAGTCAAAAAAAAGTTTGCTAGTCAGGACAGATGCTAATTCTGCCTCCAGCAGAAATTAAGTGACTTTTCATCACCATGATTCTTGAATCGCCTTTTTATTATTTCCTTTTTTTTTTATTTTCCTGATTGTTGTTTTTCAGCTTCTTATTTTAATAGCTTTTAAATTAAAAAGCCATTTTATTGTCGGTAAGGTTTATCACAGGCACACTCAGTAGAGTTAGACAAGCACCCTTTCGAGGCTGTCGTGTCTATTGGCTGGAAAGGTTGCTAGGCTTACGATCATCCGATCCAATCTGAGAGAGAGCAAAAATCCGCAAGCAGAGCCTACAGGTTTGCGAGAAAGTAACTGAGACCGAGTAGAGCACGGTTTTGTGCAATCGAAGAGAAGGAGGCAAGCGAGAGAGGAGAAAATATCTGTGCAAGAAGCATTAAATCTGAAAGAGAGAAGAAACAAAAGATTTCAGAGAGAAGAGAAAAATATTTGAGAGAGAGCGCATGTTTTGAGTGTGAGCGATTATAAGTTTTGAGTGCAAGAAGATGAAATTCTTTTCTCAAATTGAAATTATGTGCTCTTGCATTACGGCAGGATAATTCTCCCATACAGGTGTCCCTTGTAGGTAATCATCATCGCACTGACTGATTGAAATTCTTCTTCTGAACCGAAGGCCACCTTGAATAAATCCAAGACCGGCCTAATTTTGACAAAGCTGTCTGCATTTTTGGATTCCGGCGAGTAGTTGCAAACAAAGTGCGTATAACTAAGAACTAGCAGAAATTTATTCACTGGCATTGCATTGGCTGTCAGTTCAGGATTAAGTCCTGTGTCTGACAACCAGCACATTCAGGATCTAGGATATATGATGTATGAAATTACCATATTAATTCAAAGGAATGTTTTGAACTCCTCTGGGGACTATGTCAGCTTGTCTTTTTCTTTCTGAATAGTATTGTATTGTATATAGTCATAAATCATATCCTGTTTGAAAAGATGCAAAAAGAATTTTATTGGATTTGCTCCTTTTCAGAAATCAGATCAGAAGCAGAAATACTTTAATAATCCCAGCGGGAAATTACTTTTATTATTCATCTTGCGTTTTCCAAATTCCACCACCTCCACTCCACCACCTAGTACTGTAGGTCTCCCACAAACTGGTTATCCTTAGCTTCCAGACATTTCTGAGACTGTTTTCTTTTGCTTTATTCCCCTGAGCTCTCGGAGGCTTCATCTCCTTTCTCAGACTCAGCACCCAAAGCAACATTTTCCAGACTCTTCACCTTTTCTATCACTACCTAATCCTGCTGCTCTGCTTGCACATTTCTTTTTGATAGATATGCATGAACAGGAGCTGTTTCCCCCCCAGGCCTGAAACCGGTGGTGGAGGGGAGATAGATAAAGTTGGTCAGTCTGTAGACTGCTGGTTAGCGAGGAGATAGTATGCTGAGCTTTATGGGGAGATCCAGTGGATTGTAAAGGGTACTGATACTTCAGAGCTTCCCTCAGGGACCTGGAAGATGGAAGTCCAGCTGGATAATACTGAGGTTCAGAGTACCTGTCCATGATGAGGGAAGCATGGAGCGACAGTGTTGAGAAAAAACTCCCCATTGGGGAAGAAACCTCTGGCAGAACCAGGTTCAGCATGGCGGTCTTCTGCCGGACCGGTTAAGATGAGACAGCGAACACAGTAAGAGTCCGGGAGGAATAACACTCTGATGAAGCTTTAGCTACGAAGTTGGAGGAGGGGCTGGAGGTGGGTTGAAACGGTGTCATCTGAATGAGGTCACAGCGCATCCGCTGACTGCACAAAGGAGCAGACAAGTGTGTATCGTAGGCCTTTTAAGATTAACTTTGGAAGCCGATTGACTTTCGTGGAGGTGTGGCTCAAAACTGATTGCCCATTAACAGCAGTGTATGTAGCAGTGGCCAAATTGCAGAAATATAGCTACTCAGAAAAATACACTTTTAAACAGCTGTACACTGTAATGACCTCTATGTGTAAAACATTTAACCCTTTTTAGACTAGAGTCATATACAGTATTCATTAATGTAAGTGAATTATCTCCTTTGCACACACACACACTGACACACACACACACACACATATTTTTTTTGTTGGAATCCTTGATTGAATTTTTAATCTCTTACAGAAACTACTGTGGTAATGAAAGGGATACTAAAGCTAAACGGAAAAAAAAAATTTCTAGGCTAAACATCTGTTTGCAACTCCCCTGATATGTCATCTTCACAAAATAACAAACAGCAGTTCAGAGAGAAAAAGGAACCCATCAGGCTACCGTAAGTGACCAAAAGAAATGTAGGCAAGAAGAACAGAACCCTATTATGACAGGAAGTGCTGTATGATCACGCCTTCCACATAAACCAGTAACACGCATCTGACAGTCTGGATCACCACAGCTCGCATTCTTACAGAAGGGTCCAGTGTCTGAATGAAAACAGCATCAAAATGGCTCTCTTATGGCTCACACTGTTACTTGTTCAACAAGGATGTAAGTTATTTTTAAATTATTTAAGATATAATAAGAAACCTGGATTTTCTTTGCTCAAATTTTGGTTTTTATCTTAATGTTTAACTTGCTGCTTTTGTTTTTATATTTAGATACTTTTGCTCCAGTGGTCACAGTTGAACTTGGTCAGTCTGTAACTCTGACATGTGCTTTTAGCAGAAAATATCAAAGCACCTCATGGGTTTACTGGTACAAGCAACGTTCTGGAGATATACTAAATTTAATTGTGATGCAGCAGAGAAGCATAACACCCAAATATGGACCACAATTCTCTGCCTCAAGATTCAAAGTTACATACAGCGGGGACAAAGGACAGTTTGATAATTATCTCCACGGTTAAGCAAGATGAGGGAATGTATCACTGTGCTCAAATGGATGCACTTGAGCATGCATGGAATGGCACAAATGTAGTAATAAAAGGTAACTAAATAATTTCGTCTTCTGGTATTTCGGGAAATTACAGGAAATTACCCAAACTAAATATAATTGTAGTCAACATTAACTACAAAAGGCGTGGTTTCATGGGCATAGAACGACGTGAAGGTAATTTTCAGGTTCTTTTCATGAATCTTTGATTCATGTGATGTGTGTGTTTTTCAAAACTATATTATATTTCCATTAAATGCACAGCTATATTAGAAAAAAAAGCAGAGTAAAAAAAACCTACATGTAAAAACTTTATCCACATTTTCCATGTCAGAGTATTGCAAACCAATATATTAGTTGATCTTTTCCATATTATTTGATGGTCAGACAGTTTTATCAACTGTTGTCTGTTTCAGTATGTAACTGATTTTTTTTTCAACCAGTTTAAAAAAAAATGCACATTTCAAAGTTCCAATGGTTTCAATATCACAACCACACACACCACATGTGGTTTAATGGAACATGAAAATTAAGCCTGCAACATGTGATCCACCCATTGTAAGATAATTTATATGTTTAACAAAATAACATACTAACCCGATTTAAATTTCATGTGTTACTTTTTTCTGATATTATCTGTGGCACTATGCACTTATAATGTAGTATTTGTAAACTGAGATATAGTAACATAGTGTTTGCAAACTGAGACTCTAACAAAGCAAATAATTTTCATTGTCAATATGTATTTTATTATAATTTACATAGTGTCTTCCAGTGATGAAAAATAAATTCCTTTAATAGAAAAGTGTAATAAGATAAAATGAAAAGAAAAAGATTGAACAATTTGTGAAAAGAGATCGAGACTCCCAAAAGATTTGTTTATTATGTCCTCATAAAGGCATCAAGAAGAAATTTACATTGATTTAATAGTAGGAGTTTTGGCCTAGTGGTTAGGGGTACCCGGTTTGATCAGCTTCCACTCTGGGTTCCTGAGCAAGACATTAAGAATAATGCACCCAAAACATGATTATTAGCCTTTGTTTTCTACTCACCCCCACATGCTGAACAACACTCACAGGTACTTTTTGATATCTACAAATGCATCTGAAGTCTGGGAGGCTTGCTGCTGTGTCTGCTGACATTCAAATAATGGAGGTCTATTGGCGCCCGGGGCAGAAAGGTCAAAGTCCTAAGAAACTTTTCAATATTCCTCATACTGCCGTCAATGTATTCCAAGTGTCTGGAGTGGGTAGCATCCAGAATTTACTTTCGAAACTAAGTCATTTAGAATGTTTTTACAGCATAAACAGTAGTGTATAGGATTTCCTGCACCTGCTTGGCGATCCTAGCCTTCTGGGAAGCGGCGGAATAGGCTTAGCGCGCATTCAATACAAACCCAAGAACTCATGCTCTTCCTCAGCACTGAAGGCTCAGACATTT
>JAGKQL010000006.1:335301-366988 GCA_018398635.1 Cyprinodon brontotheroides | reverse complement strand
TCAGGACACTTGGAATACATTGGACGAGCAGTATGGAGGAATATTGACACGTTTTTTGTGGACTTTTATGGACCTTTCTGTCTCGGGCGCCATAGACCTCCATTATTTGAATGTCAGCAGACAGCAAGAAGCCTCCCAGATCTCCAGATGCATTTGAGATATCAAAAAAGTACTCCAGAGTGTTGTTCAGCATGGGGGTGAGTAGAAAATGAAGGCTAATCATGTTTTGGGTGTACTATTCCTTTAACCCCACACTGCTCCCCGGGCGGCACACAATGGCAGCTCACTGCTCCCCAAGGGGATGGGTCGAAATGCAGAGAGTGAATTTCCCTATTACAATAAAGGACAATAAACTTTTTTTTTTTTTTTTTTTTTTTCTACAATAATAAAGACACTTTGTATGGTATAGAATAAAGATTTAATGTTAATTATCAAGGCAGAATTTAGCTAACCCAAGTGTCATCTTATATTTCATATGTGACTTTCATAGATTTTCCTGTGACAGGATCCAAACTGTCACAGCAGGCCATCAAAGCTATTTCTCTGTCTGCTGCCTTACTTTTATGTCTGATTGGACTGGCTGTCCTTATATGCTTCATCAACAGATTTAACCATGGACATCGTCTTGGTAATTTTAAATGCTTTTCTAGTACTTTTTTTATAGTCTGTATAACTGTATAACTGTTGCATCTAGATGTAATTGTCTATTTTTCTACTTAAACAGAGTCTGTCAAGATGAAGGAAAGCTGTGCTCAGAGCAGGCAACAGGTAAAGTATTAGGGCTTCCATATAAAATATTTTTGATTAATTTTAAAGTAACAATTTAGTTTCATAAACTTGTGTTCGTTTTTTATTTTATTTTTAAATTGATCTTTTTAGAGAGAGGAAGAAATAAGAATGTACTCTTCTGCCATTTTTACCAAGATGAAAACCGACAATACTGACACAGAGAAAACATCTGAAAGAAAGATGATCTTCACTGCAGAAGCCTTCAGTCTTTAAAAAATGTCTCAAAAACCTTGTGCTAATTTATCAGGTTCTATTGAACAATATATAACCTTATAGATTGAATGCATTGGCCTAACTTTGATTAAACATGATAATCTACTGCTTTTCATTAATTTACACAGAATATTAAGGTATAACGGATATCATACTATTGTGAACTTACCATTTGATCAACAAACAGAAAATGTAAAGGAACCTCAAACTGGCAGTAAAAGAAAAAGTGCTTTAAGATTGGTATATTTCTAAGAGCTAACTAAAGATATTTTTTGCTTTAATTTTAAATGCTGTTATGTCATATGTTGAATATTGTTCCTATTTTTTTATTAATTCCTTGTTACTTGATCCTGGTCGTCAATTTTTTTTCTTTTTAAAATTTGTTCTGATATGTTTTGCTGTACAGTATATTAAACTGATTTATTACACAGAGTGAACTATGTCAAATATTTATTTATTGATCATTTGATGATTATGTGTTTTAAACAGTAATATAATTCTCAAATTCTCTGTTATATTCTCTCAGTATTTTACTAAGGTTTCCTATGTATGAGCTATAGTTTGATGTAGTGCTGAGGTGCAGTAAGCCGATTGGAAAAGAGTAACAGGAGTGATTACAGGTAACAGGGTTGGGAAGCTGTCACAAATAATTGATTTAGTAATGCAAATTTAATTTGGTGGCATGCATTTACCTATTTATTAAGATGTAAAGTGACATTTGTTGAGTGCATATTCAACATGACGGAAGCCAAGAGTGGAAGGAATAATGGAAAGGAACAAATAAAATACAAGAAGGACCTATCCGGTTAGAAAAAAGAAGCATCAACTTTCAATGGGAAACAGAAAAATTCAGACAATGCGTTATGAAAAAAAAAGTGCAAAGAAGCATTGTAATCTTTTAATTATTGTAGCTAATGACGCTGTTGGTCCGTCCTTTGAAATCAAGCTCTACCAGCTTTTTATCAGACCGATACGCCGTGTATACATGTAGTCTGGCAGGCCAGACTGGTGATCAAAGGTAAGAGAGAGGAGTATAAACATCAGTAAAACCAAAAATAATTAGAAACACTATATTATAACGCTTTATATTTTACCAAAACTAAAACTATATAAATCAATTCTGTTATGTTATAGAATTAATCTTATAGACAATAGAGGCACAGACAGTGAATGAGGAATTGTAAGAATGTTTCGCTGGAAGGAATTACTTTTAGTGTATAAATTTCAAAGAAAATAAAAACTGCATTTAATATTTTATTATAAACCAATTATGAATTCAGAGAAGACTCACTCTTATCTCAGATTGCAGGCAATGCTACCGAGATTAACTGCCTGCCTGTCAGTGCTTTGGATGGACTGAGAGCAGTCCTCACTGTTTGCTGCAGAGAGTAAACTTAGAGTAATCAGTGTTTTTAATATTTGTGATAAAACCATTTTGGTTCAAAGGGTTAATGCTTTAACACAAACCATGAAACCTTAAATTGGGCAACAGACAGGCCCCTAGGCCAAGGATGTTGCACAGCAAAGTTCTGAAACTGTTGGCAATTGGTGTGCTGTGAAGTACGATGACCTTTTTACAAGGTCTCATCACAGATAACGATGAAACAAATGTGGAGGTTATTGCATGCACCAGATTGAGGTCAAGAGAATTTTATGGCCAATGCGTGAAGACATACTGTGGTAAACTTTGAGGACATATCAATACATCTCACAGCCCACCACATGGGAACTGAAAAAGAAAAGACATCTGGTCTAAACTAGAACAGGCAGCACAAGTTTGTTTTCATTGAAGAGCAACATCCCACCCCCTCAAAATCTACACACGTTTGCAACTCAAGTTTGTATTTCCATCCACATTTGGACTTTACTTTGACTTATTTTTATTTTAGTTATTAATTTTCTGTCTAACCCTGACATTTGCCCTAACACTAACCATTAAACTATATACTTAATCCTGACCGTAACTAAAGTTATTTCACTTCATGCCTCTAAAATTACTCACTAACATTAAAAATAGGGGTCCATCGCATTAAAGTAATACTCAAGTAACATTCAAAATGACCCTTCCCAGTCAAATGCCAGCCGCATGGCAGCCCACTTCCTTGCAACTCCCTGGAAAATCCCCTCCAACTTAAATCTTCTGGAGAGAACCCCTCCTTCTTCTGGGCGTGCATACTTTTTTACTCTGACTCCACCATTTCACTGAATTAAAGGTGTCAAGGAGAAGGCGAATCGTGACAGAATATATTAGATCAAAGATTGATGTTTAAAAAGGAATTGTAGGGGACCAGCCAAGGACCAGCCAAGGCCCAGCCAGGGACGAGCCAAGGGCCCATCAAGGAAAGTGGGGAAATTTTGAATGGCTATTACTGCTACTGTAGGACCAGGCTTTGGTCTCCTGTTGTTTCTCAGAAGGTTAGTTAATATACCCCAAAAATATTGGTAAGAAAATACATAGGTGCACATGTTATGTCATACTATCCTTGTGGGGACTTTTCATTGACTTCAGTTCATAATGCATTCATTATGGCCTAACCCAGACCGTAACACATACATAACTATAAACCTCACCTAAACTCACCCAAACTATACAAAGTAAAAATAAAAATGGTCTAAGCGTAATTCTAGAAGCTGTCCAGGACATTTGCATTAATTCCTCACCATTTGTGAGCTGTAGAGTCTAATTTTTTTTTATTTCGGCATTGGTCTTCCGTTGCTCCGGCATTGGTCTTGCTCTCTGGACTGAAAGTCCAGTTTTTTTATTTTTTCTAACTTAGCTTTATAATCGTCTTCCATTCTGAACTGAGTAAAACACAAAAATAACAATTCACTTTAGTACACTTGACTCTTAAGGCTGACGTATACTTAGAAACCCGGTTGTCTGCGTGTGTGTCACAGTGAATGCAAATGTGCCCCCGCCCCTGCTGCAGACACACTGCTGCACCTCTACAAAATTGTAGGTGACCGCAGACAGTGGCATCAGACAGGAGACCTCTGTTTGGTCAAATCTACATCCGCTCTACACTATTGTTATTTTTTTTTTTTTTTTTACATTATGCATATTTCCTGTTGTGTACCTTACCGGTTTGTTTTGTTTGTATGACCGCCATTGTGGAAAACGACTCGTGAAGTTGGACAAGCTAGAAAAGCGAGGTGCGCAAGAACACTGGGACCCTTTTTTCACCTGGATCCTCACTATTTTTCACCTTCATATCCCTCCGTTACTGCACAAACTTGCCCCCACTTCCTCACCGCCTTAGCCGTATCTAGACCCACAGCTAGTTTGATTGTCCCTCTTGTGTTGTGGCGTGGAATAACATAGCGCAGACCATGCTTCAAACCGATTTAATATTGGTGACATGCAGCGATAGGGGAACAGGCATGCACCAATTGCACATTTTATTTTATAAATTTGCAGAAAGTAAATTAAATTGTGATGTTTCTTTTCATTTTCTTAGGTTGTAAAAACTGCAAGTTTGAGAAAATAAAATTGGAAATTTTTACAATGTAACTTTTCAGCTTTAACATTACTATAGGTATGGATTTTAAATAGTTAAGCGATTTCATGTAAACTTAGTGGTGTGTAACTTCTTTATTCATTCATCAACATTTTTTCATTGTTTTATGAAAGAGAAGAGATCACGGCTTGGATGCATCCAGCTCCCGGTTCAGCTTTTACGATTGTGTTGATGCACAGCTTTGACCTGCAAAAGTTTAGAATTTCAAATTCAAGTATGTGATCTGAACCTGCTTGGCTCAGTGGACACCCACACTTCAAGATATTGGGCCAAGACAAACCAACATGTTGGCTTACCCCGAATGGGTTGCGAAATTCTATCAAGCAGATAAAAGGGTAAGATCAGATAGAAATCAACACAATCATCTTACAATAAGAACTAGCCTTTACTGATGAATTCTGGAATTAATAGATCCTAATTATTCAGTCAGCTGAAAAAGAACTACACTACAGTTACCATTGGTTTCAGTTCTGAGATTTTCTGGGTTGGTTGTTATTGTTAAGGTCTTGTCATAGTGGATAATTAATTTCTGTTTAACTTACTTATTTCTTGTTCCATTAATAAAAAATGTACATTTAAAAGCTTACAGTCTGCACATGTTTGGCTTTTTAAACATAATAATATAGCAATTGTTACAAAATCTTACTATACTGTCCTGCAAATGTGCAGAAGAGACCACAAAAATATGGTGATTATTTTACTTTACTCAGAATAACATCCTGCTATGTCTTCAGATGAGTATTTGAAATGTTATGCATTCTAGCTTGTGTTATGCATACAACTGGACATTTGTTTCATATCACTTAGCAAATGGTTAACAGATAAGGTAAATATGTTTTTTCTTAATTAACAGTTGCTCATTGTGGATGGAAGTTCCCTCCGAATATGAATCATGAAGTAACCAATCAGATGAATTCACATCTGCATAGCCATGCCTCCTACCTTTACTTCAGTGTAGCATTTCCTAAAGAAGACATTGACAACATGATCCTGTTGTGGGTTATACTAATTCTACTTCCTCAAGGATGTAAGTACTACTTTTGTGAATGTAAAAAAATCTTTTATATAAATCCTGCATTGTCTCATTTACCTTTTTTTATCCCCTAATCTAATGCAGATGCTTTGGTTCCAGTGGTCAAAGTTCACCCTGGCCAACCTGCGGCTTTGACATGTGATTTTACAGAGAGTTTTCCGAGCGTTGGTTGGCTTCACTGGTACAGGCAAACTCCGGGAGATACTCTGAAATTAGTTGCAATGCTGCGCAAAAATACAAACCCCATATATGGGCCAGGATTTACTTCCTCATACTTCAACATCACCTATGACGAGAAAATGAGCAATCTGACAATTCTGAAAACTGCTGAAGAAGATGAGGGAATGTATCATTGTGTTCATGTCAACCTAGTTGAATCTAAGTGGATTGGGACGTATTTATCCTTAAAAGGTAACAATGTCCTATTTTTAGTGAAAATGCACACTTTTAAAAATGAACACTAAAAGATTAAATATTACAAGGTTTGTATTTTTAAATGTGCAGTTAAGGCCATAGGTTGTAAAAATGATGACGAATCTGAAACAATGAAGATAACCAGTTAATGAAATTTATTATTTCCCTTAACATTTTTGTCTATAGTACTATTTACATTCATTTTCTGCTCTTTTATTAAAATAAAGTGCATAATTAAAACAATTAAATATTAATTCTTTGCAAGATATACATTTGTTAAGTTTAATTTTGACTGTAGGAAAAATAATCATATTAAAATGTGTTATAATTGTATGTTAGAACAAGAATGTACATCATTGTTTTTGACAGCTTAAATTTATATTAACAGGTTGCCAGATTAAACTTTTAGTGTCTTTTATTTTATGCTAAATCTCTGTCAGACTTTACAACCTTAAACTAAAATGAAATGATGTTGTTTGTTTTTTTTTAAACCTACCCACATTAGAATAATTTGATAAATATGTTTTAATAACGTAATGGAGTGTATTTGATTTGCTTAAACCTAGCAACACACAGAAGTAAAACATTTTTCATATTTTACTCTTCTTAGGGGAAAGGAGAACAGACTACAATGTTGTTCACCAGCCTGCAGTTTCACATTCTGCTCTTCAAGGAAACTCTGTGTCCCTGCAGTGCTCATTTCTCACTGACACTGACCAAAAGTCCTGTTCACGAGAACCCACTATATTTTGGATTCGATCTGGAGTTGATGAATCTTACCCAGATATCATCTACACTAACAAAAAAAGATCTGATCATTGTGAGAAGAGAGCCAACATGCAGAGATGCCTTTACAACTTCTCCAAGAAAGTAAGCTCCTCTGATACTGGGACTTACTACTGTGCTGTTGCCACGTGTCGAAAGATATTATTTGGTAATGCAATAACACCAAATATTGAAGGTAAGTGTGCAAATTTATTTTATTTCATGTAATAATTTAAATATGTGTCATGACAACATTATGTGTCATGATAACATTAAGTCAACATTACTTAATTTGATTTATTTACATTCTTAAGTTTGCTCCTTCCGAATTAAAATGTTATTTTTAATGAGATCCTATCATTAATGGCTTCTTCTTGTTATTTCTTTGAAAAAGCTACAGAATCAAGTTTTCAGCTATTGGCAATATTCCCAGCCATACTGACCACTGTTTTAGCCTCAAGTTTTATAGTTCTACTTGTCTTCCTCTGGTTCATCATTCATAAAAGCAAATGTCAACATTGCCAAGGTAATATCACATAGAGATAATTATTACATACTTTTCTAAATGGAAAGTTGATTTCTTAATTCATTTTTTTTTCTTTTACTGTTCAGCTGCTGTTGAGCTGCAAACGCCATATGATCTGAGCAGCCACAAGGTAAGTGTTAATACTGCTGCTATTACAGGGTTGTTGTTTTTTACTCTATTTACCTTATCTATCATTTTATAACTTGTCTCCTCAGACAGAAGAAGACAGAATGCTGTTTTCTGCTGCAGTCTTCACCTTGATTAAAACTGTTCAGACTGAAACAAAAGCACCAGAAAGACGGATATTTGCTGCAGTAGAAGCCTAACCCCTGAGTTAAACATACCCAACCTCAATCTTATTTGTCTGTTTGGTTTTCCTACAAACATCGGTTTGAATTGAATTTAGATTAATGAGCACAAAAGTCATATATCTATATAGGTCCAGAGCCTTTGACCCTTGTGGGCTATATGGCTTTATGAAGCAGTGGGAGATCCAGGATCTAAACAACTCATGGTAAAAGTTTAAAATGTTCAAATGTGTATTGAATCTAGTTCTTTTACAAAAAAAAAAATAGGATTCAACAACAGGCAGGAAAACCTTATTCAACAATGGAAGCAGATTATCCATGTACATACTCACTGCAAAGACTATTTAGAAATAAGTAAATATTTCTTAAATTAGGTGTATTTATCCTTATTCTAAGTAGGTAAATGAGATAGTTTGCCAATGGAATGAGTATTTTTACTCTTACAATAAGATAATTAGATAAAATGCACTTGAAATAAGACACTGCAATTGTGTTTTCTTATTTTAAATCTACATTGTCTTGTTCCATTGGCAAAATGTCTCTTATACCTCCTCAATTCAAGAACAAATGCAATTATTTAAAGAAAAAATGACTTTAGATTTAGATTTTTTCCAGTGCTCAAATTAAATATAGAATAAACAAAAAAGAAATCATCTTTTTATAATGCAGTGTTGCGCTATATACGTTTGTATATTCGTTTTTTTGTTGTTGCTGTTTTTGTTTGATATTTAATGCTGTTGTTATCCAGGCATGATAACAAATTAATGTAAAAACAAAATGCTCATCTGATGTATGTATTTTGTGATTGGATCTTTATCAATTGTTTACTTTTTAACAAAGAAATATAAGTTAGTTTTTGTTTACTTTATATGATCCTAAATGTAACTTACTGTAGGAGTACATTGAGTTTGTCTTGCTCTTGTCTCTATTTTAAGTATCTTTGCAGGGACATAATAATGAAATTTGAAAAGAGTTTAAGGTAGGGGGGTGTCCATGGGGATACTGTAAAGAACTGAAATAAAAGATAAAAATGCAAAGTGCAAGATTTTTTTTTTGGCTGTTTTGCAGTTGTATGTAGTAGTGCACTTAAAAAACTTAAAGCATAGCTCTTCAAAGATCATAAGAAGTGATTTGCAGTTTGGCAGATAGCGTGTGTAAACTTTATTTTTTTTTGCCATAATCAATGTGCAGATCCTTTTTTTCTAAAAATCGGGAATTGGTTCAATGCCAGGTAGAAACGATTCCTTTCACACTTCTCTGTCTCGTGGTAAGAAGAATTTTTTTCTTTCCCAGTGTTTTTTATAGAACTCCACATAAGGCAAGATTGTCTTATCATAGATATTGTGTATAATAAGTTTTAAGGGCCTTCCTTGTTTTGCAGTATAAAATGTGAAGCTGTTGGTAAGAGGAGAATTTGAAGGTAAATCCAGCTGTTAGGAGTGAATATGTAAATCTAACTTTGGTTCCTTCTTTGCAAGTGGGTGAGGTTAGGAGGGCTGTAAAGAGGTGACAAAAAAAAAAAACCTCTTATATTTAACTTGACTTGTTTTCATTGCCTTTTTTTAAAAAAGTTTTCTTTATAACACTTGGCGACAGACTATCAATGTGAAGTGCATTATTTAATATTATAGTAGTATAATTATTTTCTAAATTATTGCTGTAATTGTTACTTATATCTCCATGGCTTTGAACCTCATCTTTTTTACATAGCCATTTTAAAATTTGCACGATGACACGCAATCTATTGACCTATAATAGAGCAAAACTAAACCAGTTCGAACATCTTTATAGTTATGCATCAATCTTTGTAGATCAACAACAACAAGCACACTTATAGTATGAATAAAAAAAAATAAAATAAACATATTGCACCTGCAATTTAGCCTCCCTTAATTAAAATCTTTGAAGATCAGGTCCTTAGAGTAGTTTGCATCATTAGTAAAGAACATAATTTGACAGTATTGAAAAATTGTATCTCATAAATCAAGGAATTTAAAGCTTAGGCATAAATGGGTCATCAAAATGAAAATTGGCCTTAATTGGACACCATAAGTATCGTAAGAGTAGCTTTCAGATAAAGCTAGTGTTGTAGAGTGGTCATGGGAAACTCTGACTTCACCACCACAGAAACTTTTTAAACAGAGCAGATAAGTTGTGTGCAAGCGAGGCCTACTAACCTGACTCACTTAACTGCACACTGTGGTGGAGAACATGGAAAAAGAGAGTGAGACAGTGATAGTCCTAGTGGTCACAGGTGATGGCAACATAACCAAGAAGAAAAACAAGTAGCCTGAAACCCTAAAATGTTAAAGAGGAAATGATGAGATTGAGGTTGGCCTTAAAACCAGGAGTTGTTTCAGTGGCTTATAGGAAGAACTCTGAACACCTCTTTAGAGCATAGTACCAAGATCTTTTAAGATTTTGTGAGAGCTCTTTAGCTCCCAGGCCTCAGTAAAAAAATAAATAAATTAAATGTTCTTTCAGAATTAGATTTTAAATCAAAAGTTAAGGGTTCAGACAATGAGAATATAGACCTACAATGTCTAATTTTTGCACCTGACTTGAAAACTTCATGTTTAGTTGCTATTACAACTGGCATTTAACTCAAGGCATTTCCTTTTTGACTACTTGTCATAGATTCTATAATGTCATAATATGCAGTAATGTTCATTACCTGTTCCTTAACTGCCACAAAGAGAGTTACTGCAACTGATGATTTGAACTGCTGGTAATGCCAAAACATAATGTCAGTAGAAAAAAACAACTTTGGAATTTCAAAATAGGGACTTCACTGGAGGAGGGGATAGTTTGGAGAATAGGAAATATATTTTATGAATTAATACAAAACTTGAAAGTATGTAATTTTATACAAAGAAGCATGCCATATACCATTTGAAACATAGCAAAAAGTTTAAACCAAGTTGAGATTTTTTTTTTTGCTTTTTAGGTTATGTTAAAGTTATGTTTCATATAAATGAAAAGGACACCAACACCTCACTTTATACAGTCATAACATAGTTTAATGCTAAAATAATAGTTTCACTGAGCTCAAGTAATGTGGTTAAATTTCATCGCTCTACACTGTGTACAAGAAAATAAATCCAAAGATACTTCACACATAGACAAATGTCGAAATCAAACTCCTCTCTGATGTCACACCCCTGCAATGGAGTTTGTTTAAGGGGCCAGATCCTATTCAACTTCCTGTTGCTAGTTGCCTATTGCCACTTAAGGCTGGTCATGACGGTTCTCAGCTGAAAGCTATGCTAAATAGCAATGAAATCCCTTGGGAGAAGTCTGTGCTTGCTGGACCTTTCCAATGATTCAGAAGGAGCTGATCGTTGTGACTGTCTTTTCCTGCGATTCAAACTGAGTTAAAAGTAGTGTGACCCCGCCTGCTGCAGATGAGACAGCTGCAGCTCACAGCTTATTGCCATAGCTAACGGGAGACGCATGATTTAAGGCTACTGTAAGCTATAAAATTAAACCCAGTAAAGTTGCCACGGTGTTTGCATCCAATTACTCCAATTACAAAAGAACAAGTTAAGACACTGTAGAACATAATTGGACAACAAACATAATTTTACCCTCCAATTAAGTCCTACAGTACACCTTCATATACTGACCCAGCAGTCAACGCAGAGGTATATCCTCAATACATTTTATTTTCAAATTTGAAATACTTATACAAGTCATTAGCTGCTTCACAATAAAGCAGTAAGCTCTCTTGTCATGGTGAGTGAAAAAAATGTATTGTAGTGCAGAATTGTGGGGTGTGCATTTCCTATGTTTTGGCCAATCACTTGATTTGAACTAAAGATTGCTAACCTAAATCTTCTATCTGTGTGGAGAGATGTCAGTTGTGCAAGAGAGACGTAACTACAAACCATGATCAGAGGGGTAAGTGCTTAGCTTTTTTTAAGCACACTTGGTAAATTCAATTCCTGTGTACTGTAACACCAAAATTACTATGATGTTTTTTTTTCTAAGTCTTTATTTTGTTAACATTCTTTCACCTTTGAATTGATGATTCAAACTCTTAAGGTTCCTGACAACATCCCTCTGACTCAAGCTGGACCAAATTAAACTGTTCTATCATGTAATGCATCTGGGCTTAAAAGTGGGTTGTTCTACTTATATAAGATGATTTATGGATATGTGGTCAAAACAGTTGCTTGAGGGACCTTTGGGAAATAAAATTTAAATCCTTTCCTAACTCAACAGTTAAAGTGAAATTGAAAGGGACATGCATATCCTCATCAGAAAAAAAGGATGAGGCAACATACTTATGTCAAGAAGGAGCAGTATACATGGATGCATATATAAATTGGAAAGAATTTTATTGAATTTTTTAAACAATGATCTTTTAACATTACATTAATGTTAAAACAATGAAGTGTGTTAGGTGTTCTGATGCCACATGTAGGGAGATGTTTTTTGGAAAGGCAATGCATCTCAATATTCAAGGTAAGTGTACAAATTACTGTCATTTCATTAAATATTTTAAATGTGAGTCAGAATAAGAAATCATCAGCAGTGTATTTGTTTCATGTACATTTCTTAGGTTTAATGTTTTAATGTTTAATATCTTTAAATTAGCCTTTTTATTTGATCCTCTGCAAATAAAACATCATTTGATGAGCAGACTGACACCTCAGTATTTCAGCACTGTCTCTATAAGCCTGTAGCCTATTTTCTTTTATTTTTTATTCAGGTCTGAAGCTCCTGCGCTGCTTCAGCGAATATGACGTTGAGCGCATTCACTTTAAATGGGTCCAATCTAGCAAAATAGCGGTTTTGTTATCGAGATAAATATTGTGGATACCTAGAAGCAACAAGCATTCAGCTTAACTCCAACACCAATAACAACACTACATAAGATAAAAAGAGAGAGGGAGAGAGAAAAAAAATAATCAAATTCCATTTAAAGATTGGGGGTAAGGATTGTAGTCAACATCGGATATGCTTTTGACTCTCTGAAGGAACTCACAGCTTCACTCAGAGCAAAAGGGACCTTCAAATGCCAGTCTTATGAAAATGTGAGCCAAGGTACAGTAACACAAAACAGATAACATATCTCAAGTGTTGTTTTCAATTCACGATTACAGGTATGTCTATATATCCTTATGTTATTAGCTATAGCATGCTAGCTTAATAAGCAAGCTAATATGCCAGAACATTTATGGTTTTGAAGTGAGTGCGTTCCTAAGAGGTGCTTCTATTGAAGTGCAGCTGACTTAGTGTGTGGGAAGGAGAAGCAGGATCCCTTGAAAATAATTACTGTGTGTAGCACCAATTAAAAGTACATTTTCGATTGCTACAGATTTTCCTGCAGACAAATTTTCTGGAATTCTCTGCAGCGTCTTGTCGGCCGACCAGGTGGAAAAATCCTCGTTCTCTGGGAACAGACTGAACTGTCAAACCAGACATTCCTGCCTGAGATGCCATAGCCACTGCAGCTGCTGTTTCTGTAGACCAGTTTGTTTTGAATAAATGATTTTCAAGTTATAGCACTGTCTGTCTTGCTGGATTCTGTGTCCCTCTGAGTCATTACAATAGCATGCTTCCACACTTCCACTGCCAATTTCTTAGACTTAGACAAACTAAGTCTAAGAAATTGTCATTTTTTATACACAGGGTGTATACAAAACAAAATTTTGTTTACATACAGCTATCTGACAGTGAATGAGCAGCAGATTGGGGAGTGACGGCCTAGTGGTTAGGGCAAAGAGCTTGGAATGTTGAGATAGATAGATAGATAGATAGATAGATAGATAGATAGATAGATAGATAGATAGATAGATAGATAGATAGATGAATGAATAGATAGATAGATAGATAGATAGATAGATAGATGAATGAGATAGATAGATAGATAGATAGATAGATAGATAGATGATAGATAGATTTTTTACTACCTGACTCTGTTTACCTCCTACTTTTATCATCGCATTATTCTTAGTTATACTAAATTCTAAGTTATACTAAATTCTGTTTTTATTTTCTTTCAATTTATTGTTTAATATGTAAATTGTTTTCAATTGTCTTTGCACTAAATCTTGCTATATAAATAAATGTGCCTTGCCTTGCCTAGTTTTGGCAATATTTGTAAAACATTCATGCCAATAAAGCTGATAAAAATGTTCAGATGAGTTGAAATATAACAGAATAAACCATTAACAAATTATATACAACTCTGAATACATTGTAAACTTTTCTGAATATATTGAAAACACTTCTGAATATGATAAATTAGACTCTGCATTTATGCAATACTGTGATAGTTGCAGTGGCCTCAAGGAATCATGGGTAGTTTTAAAACAAGTAAATACCTGACTAAATATACAACACATACATTTCTCTTTTATTTTATTTTATGTTTGAAATAAGTACTTTTTCCATATCCTTTTGTTTTCTGTGTAAATCAGCTAAGCTTATATTCCAAAGTTAAAGGCTAAGATTAACCATGATGACCTTCGGATTGTTTTTACCTGATTTGGAAATTCTCTGTTACGCAGGGAAGATTGGGAGGCACATCCTGAGAGAGTGTGTAGCTTTTTGATAAGCATATGAGCAACCCTTAGATCAGAGCTATTATGCTGTTCCCACAGCTACGGTCAAGAAGGCTGGCCTAAAGCCCCTGTCACACCTAGACGATTTAGACAGCGTGTGCCTGACGTATGAAAAACACACATCAACAAGTATGCAAGTATGTAGAGAGATTTTGAGCAAGCTCAAAATTTCCCCACGAAAACCAGAGTATGCTATACGTGGGGCATTACAGCTACGTTATTAGCTTATGAGTAAATTAAAATTACTCATAAGTTGTGGTGCATGGCTTAACCAAAACCTTAAACCCAAAACCATGAGTAAAGTGTGTATAACTTATCAAAAAACATATCTCCAACGTATATTTGACGTGTTCCAGATGACAACTGAATGTGATTCTAACTTCCATCCATCCATCCATCCATCCATCCATCCATCCATCCATCCATCCATCCATCCATCCATCCATCCATCCATCCATCCATCATGCTTATCCCAAGCTGGGGTCACGAGGGGTGCTGGTGGTGGGGCATACCCTGGACAGGACACCAGGACACCAGTCCATCGCAGGATTCTAACTTAGAGCTACTGTTTAATGGCTTATTAGCAGTGTTTTGGTATAAAAGGGGTTCACAGGAAGAAACCATCAGTACTTCATCCTCAGACAAGGAAGGTGAAGACTTCCTCAGCAATTTGCTCTTATATCGATATATTTTTACACTTTTTGAGAAACATTCCTCCTAGGATAAGAAGGGGGTGATCAAACAGAAAAACTCAGAACCTCTGGGACCCAAGCGCAATGTTCTAACTACTAGGCCACCACTCCCCCAAGGCCACCACCTCCTCAGGTCCACACTCTATAAAAAAAATACAATTCAACTTTATTGCCATTACACTGTCACATGTACGAAGCAACAAAATTCACTCTCTGCATTTAACCCACCCCTTGGGAGCAGTGGGCTGCCATTGTGCAGTACCCAGGGAGCAGTGTGGGGTTAAGGCTCTTGCTCAGGGACCCAAAGTGCTGGTAGTCTGCGGGCATTAGGGCTTGAACTCAGAACCTCTTGGGATCCAAGCGCAATGCCCTAACCCCAAGGCCACCATTCCCCTAAAAATTCCGTAAAAATTCAAAAAATATCCACACTGGACTTGGTTTCAAGATTTGAAGATCGCTTCGCCCACCTCTCCAGGGAAGCTTTCAATTCAAATAGTCTGGATCCCAGTGAGTTTGAGTCTTTATATAGACAACGCTTTGTATCGCTTGGAAACATGCAATGGTAACCCGATGAATGGGCCGCTAGTTCCATAGATTTAGCCTGTAATATCTGAACCTGTCTCTATGATTCTAGGGTCGGTCAGTTAAAGGGGGATTGCCATTAAGGGGGGGATTGTCTCCTGTAATACCTGAAACCTGTCTATGATTGTTGGCGGTCGGTCGTTAAAGAGTACGGAGGTATTGTTCAATCGCTGGGGCGGGTAGGTCCCTCGCTCCTCTGTGATGGGTGGGGGTTTGAATGAATGTCATTCATTCTTTTGAGGACCAGAATGTCCATATTCTGGATAAAGAAAAATAGGTGGTTTGAGAGGGGCGTAGAGGAAGCCATCTATGTAAGAAAGAAAAACCAACTTTTAAACAGAGGTGGTGGACTCAGATTCCAGCTTCCAAAACATACAATTCAATCATAGACATGATCCCTTCCAGATATCACCAAACCCCCCACCCCATCAACACACAAGGTCAAGTGGATATTTTTTGAATTTTTACGAATGACTATGACCTGGATGACTGAGAACCTTCATCAGCATACTCCCCTAAAAATCTACGATTCAGGTAAGGGTGCATCTGAAAGTTTCTCATTTTCTACAATATGTGCAAACCACACCAAAAGCGGGGGTTCATTTCAGCCGCAACCCGCAAAGTGTAATTAAAACCTGTAATGGCCCCACACACTTTATTACTTTATATTTGTAATTCTTGTAAACTGTGTCCCTGCTAGCATCCATGTTATGTTGTTATGCAGGCACCACGGATGTGGATTTCAGTATGATGAATGAACATGTGATAATATGGCGCCACTGGAGTTTAATTCTGCACTTGACTAGATAAGCATTGGTTTATAAAAGGAATGCAATGATGACCTAGGCCCAAAAAATATCTTCACAATGAAATCCCAAAGGGGGAAACTTTGAGTTTTCAAGTGTGTGCATCTCTTTTACAATAAAACCCTTTTCAAAACCATCAACACTTTTCATGAAGTGGGACCCTTTTTTGTGTGTGTATGTATTATTTTTATGTTTAGTTTGTTTTAGCTTGTACATATAATCTTTTAACAAAAATAAATGGTTAGAACAAATAAATTTATTATCACTGACACTATTGAAGTAAGCAGGTTAAAAAGGATGCCATTAAGTGGTTTCAGGGGTATTGTATTTTAGTGCTAAACCTATTATTAATTTCAGTCTTGCTTAATTTATTTATTATAAATAATTTCAGTCTTACTTAATTAAGAAACATGTAAATTGTTTAATTTATTTGCCAACCAAGGACATCGGGTCCTTTATTATGTTATAGTACATGAAAATGTAAAACTTTCTCTATGTAAAACAATTCTCACCTGAACCTTTTCTTGATAATCAGTGGCGTATCTACCATACTATTGATATTTATGTATTTATTGTTGTATTAATAAATTACAGGGAAATTTCACTAGCACAATTAGTGTTTTATATTTGAAGAGTCAAAATTAGCGCAACTGTTTAATCATTGGCTGTGTCCGATGTCTGCCCTAACAATTATATACTGTAGTGTGCTATATAGTAGTTACGCCATTTCAGATGAGTGTCTGAATGTATATTGCACGAAAAAGTAGTGTACTCTAAATTGATCACAATTCACTTTGAAAAGTAGTGATCATCCATGGTCACTAGACAAGCGGATATATCCCGGAATGCTTTGGGCTTTTTTGTCACAGCGACCTGCAGTCGCTTACAGCTGTTGCTACCCGACAGGGTTGTCAATTAACAAAGATGGTCTATGTACCGAGCCGGGAGACAGAGTTAAGTGACAAACGGGGAGCAAAAGTAGTGATTTTCTGTCAGTTAACTGAGTTCACTATAAAAGCCACTATATAGCCCCACTCTATTTAGTGATTGAGGGATTTGGGGTTTAGTGCGGACATTTGGACACAGCTATTGTAAATCATCAGCTACTTGCAGTTTATAGAAACTGCCACACACAAGATACCGCCTAGTTAGTCGGGTCCATCAGTCCCTGGAAGAGGAGCACATTGAGCTACTAATGAACATTATCGCTGATTTTGCACACTTTCTACCTTAGTCAGTTAAATAACATGTTGTTGTCATTTTGCACATCTCTGATGTTGCTGCTATTTTCAAATATCCATTACTGTAAAAATGTCCATTGCTGCATATTGTGTGTTTTTTTTTCTCCAAGTGCACAGTTTTATATTGTTAAAACACTTCACAGTAAAATATTTTATTGTTTATCTTTTAACTTTTCACTATTATGTTTTTCTTATCAACTTTTCTAAGATCCACATTTGTGTGACCATTTTGTTCTTTAATCTTTTTGCTACTGTAAACACCAGAATTTCCCATTATTGGACAATAAAGGGATTTTCGATTTTATTCTATTCTATTCTATTGCAGGTGGAGAGCAGCTTAAGTTGATGAATATGTTGAGAAAAAAAATTATTTCTATTAAAAAAGATTTCAGCCCAGTATCCACCGACTTAATCAACATCCATTAAGCAATTTATATGTTAGCGATGTCTTCTGCTGAAAATAAAATGTTTATTCCGGGTTTGTGTCTTTTTTTTATGTTGAACCTCTTTTATTTCTGCTGGATGCCAGACCTCAATGCAGCAAGATGGCTTGGAGTTGATCGCGTGGGACAGGAAGTCATGTGCAGAAACAAAATAAAACATTGGTTTAATTTTAGAAATAATAATAATGTTATTGCCCTTACTTGAAGAGTCACCATGATCCTTCAAAAAGCCTCAAAATGCCTCATTTTAATGGCTAGTTTTACTTTCAATAATAGTGGAATGCCTAATTAAGACACATTTTTTTAATTAAGACAGGAGAGGAGAAATGCACAGCTGAGCCTTTTAAAAAGCCACTATAATGTTTTTGCTCCTTAAGATTCTGAAAATGACTGCTGAGAAATGTGCAGCAGCTGGCCCCCCATGCAACTGTTGAAGGAGTTCCGGCACCAGGGATGCAGGGACAACAGTCTGAATCTGCTTCTGTCCCGTGTTGTCAGTGAACGCTGTGCGGCAGAGCAGCCCGTCAACCACAGACAGATGGTGAAACTCAGTCCACAGTTTCCTCAAGCTGGCAGAGGAATCCCGGGGCAGTTTACGAGGCCGTCGCACCCTGCCTTGCTCTAGCCATGTCTGAACAGTACTGATGTCAGAGTCCTCACGCTGCAGTGCCTGCAACTCAGCTCCCCCATCACCGAGGGTATAGACCAGAACTGACTCCGCTTCCACATTCCCAGCTGTAGAGTGGTCAGACGTCTCCACAGAAACCACAGTAACAGGTCCAGTTGCAGGAACATTTGCCTGGACAGGGTCAGGGGACACGGGCCGGCGGGACAGAGCATCAGCATTCTGATGGCGTGCGCCATCCCTGTGCACCATGACCCAATCAAATGGATCCAGCTCCAGCACCCACCGACTCCTACGTCCAGTTGGATCATTATCAATAGCCATGCGCCTCAGGCCCAGCAGATGGCGATGGTCTGTGATGATGGAGAATGCAGACAACCCCACATAATGTTTGAACTCACGCACAGCCCACACCACGGCCCATAACTCTCTATCGAAGGTGGACCATCTCTTCTGTGTGTGGGTGAGAGCCTGGCTGGCATAGGCTACCACCTTCTCACAGCCATCTTCATCCTGCGCCAGGACTGCCCCAACAGAGTCTTTAGATGCGTCGGTGTACACCTTGAAAGGAAGTCCAAAGTTGGGCAGCGTCACCACCGGAGAAGAGGTGAGAACTTGCTTCAGGTAGCTGAATGCAGCCTCACACTCAGCCGACCACTCAAAGTGGACGTTCTTCCCAGCCAGCCGATTCAAGGGTGCCGCATGTTGGGAGAAATTACGCACAAATCTCCGATAATAGGAGCATAGGCCCACGAAGACCCTGACCTCCGACGGGGTGCGGGGAGTTGGCCACGTCCTCACCTTGTCTGTGTTCCGTTGGTCGGGTCGGAGACCATCTCTGGAGACTAGGTGGCCCAGGAAAACGACATGGTCCCTGGCAAAGCAGCATTTTTGCGGATTCAACCTCAGACCCGCCTTCTGGATCCTGGATAGGACTTTATCCAAATGAAGGAGATGGTCAGTGAATGTACGGCTATAAATCAGTATATCATCCAAATACACCATACAAATGTGCCATGGCAGGCCCCTGAGAATGAGCTCCATCATGCGTTGGAAAGTGGCTGGCGAATTAGACAATCCCATAGGCATGGCCCGCTACTGATACAGGCCCCGTCCGGTCGTGAAAGCCGTCTTCTCACGATCCTCCTCAGCCACTTCCACCTGCCAGTAGCCATTTGAAAAGTCAAGTGTGCTGAACCAGACTGAACCAGCTAAAGCGTCCAGGCTATCATCCACTCGTGGGAGGGGGTGTGAGTCTTTGATCATCACTGCATTTAGACGACGATAGTCAATGCAGAACCTCCACTGCCCCCCTTTCTTTCTCACCATCCCACTGCTGCCACCAATGTAACCGAGCGTTTTGGGTCTGTATTACGTACTTTACAGGCAATAACGGGACAAGAGACGGGTCGGAGTTTTCGGCGGTAACCCCGCTTTCGGTTTTTATTTTCTTCTTCTTCCTTCAACACATAACCACAAACTCACAAGCTCCCCCTGCCGTACACCCGGCGAACTTTCGCTCCCCGGCAACAGGGATGGACACCACTTTAACATACAGACACAGAACAGTCTGTTACAGTTCTTATTCATTTTTTTTTTTGTGTTTCCCGGTCATGCAACAATGGTATTGCATTAACAGCCAGACTAAGGCCTACTGCTTCTCTACTTCTATCCTCTCTAAACACAAAAATGTTTCCCTAACAGTATTGAGTTGTTAATAATGATTAAATGTGCAATAAAACTTAACAAATATGATGAGTTGTTGAGAAGTCTAGCTCTGCTCCGGATTCTATTGTTGTTTTTTGAAAAGACTGCAGTTTACACATACTCTTCAATCAGATCAACTACTGATCTGGAGGCATTCCAGAACAAAATAGTTATTTACGTCAACAACCACAATGCTTTCAATCCCTCAGTTAATTAGGCAAGAGTTCTGCCAGCTTCTCTTGACTAACACAGAACCCAGGCAACCATGTAAACAGTGGAAAGTAAAGAGATGTAAGTTTAATAATCAAAATATTCACAATAAGTACAGCACATACTAAAACTTTTTTATATTGTTTGTGTGCAAGAGCTTGTTTAATTTTGTAATTTTAATAAAAAATGAACAACTGTTTCAGAAGAGTTATATTTTGTCTAATTGTAGTTTCAGAATGTTGTAAAAAAAAAAAAAAAAACAAATACCAAAACAAACAGTGTTTTTGCCTTGAAATAAAAAACAAATCCATGAGGCCCACATGGTAATTATTTGTCATTTGTTGCATTGTATTTTAAACCAAACAAAGGAATCTTATTTTTAATTATTATTGTTGTTTTTTTTTTTACATTCTATCAATGGTTTTTTAGGACAACAGGGAATAAGCAGTTTTGATCACTGAAATTAAAACCACAAAGCTAAATAATTAGGCAGTTACACTTACACTAAAGCACTTAGTATGTTATATTGCAAATCAAATTTAAGTGTGTACAACTGAATGCCACCATCTAAAGGCGTAAGAAAAGTGTCCACAGCCACTGAACTTACAATTCAGGCAAATAACCGAAAATATTTTTTTACTTCACAAATTCTTTATTCTTATTCTTTATTTGAAAATATAAAAGTAGTGTGACTGTAACACAGCCGAAAAAGCAGTAGCTAAAACCTGACTCTGCTTTTTTTTATAGCAATAACAAAGAAATGCTTGACAATAGGCAAGAATCATTGTATTAAATTTATTCTGCATCATGTCAACCACAACTGCATAAAATTGTAGACCTCTAGGTATAACAGTTCCAGTTGGCACTGGTGGCACATTGTCTCAGGGAAGTAGCTCCTTTATGTGCCAACCAAAAGAGCTGTGGCAGCACAGCTGTGATTTGAATTTACAAGCCCTTTACAAAAAGCTTTAAAAAAAATAAATAAATTTAAGGGATCATTACACTTTTCAGTTGAATTGTAATGGCTGCATTCTGTTGTATAACTATAAAAACAGTTAAAATTAGATAGGTTAATTGTGATAGGGATCAAACGTATGTTTGAAGAAGCTGACTACTATAACCAAGAAAGGTTTAGGATAAAAATATTAAAAAAAAAAAGTTTTACATCATGTTGGATTTCAAATTATTTATAGCCATCTGTAAACGTTTTTTTATGTGTTCAGATTAATTCTGTTAAATTGGAGATGTAAGCAAAAGAAAAAAAAAAACACCTCCTGTCTGTTAAGGAAATTCTGTTCATCTTTTGATTGTGACTAAAGATTAAAGCTATTGGTTGCATTTAATCAGTCCTACCTGATGTATGCTGTATCAAATATGTAAACTTTGGTATTTTGTAGCGGAAGAATAAAACTGTTGTTATGCTTAAATAAGCTTAATGTGTGTGCCCCTTCTTTTCTAGCACCATTTGTTGTGTCATATATCCTCAGGCCATCCACAGCTGATGGGTAACATTAGCAGCAAAATGCTGCATATCTTCTAAAAGTCATTTGTGGATAGTGTGATCTCTTCTGCCATCATCTGTTGGGGTAGCAGCATCAAGACAAATGACTTTAAGAAGCTCAAAAAGGTGATGAAGAATATTGGATCTGGTCTAAGATTTTATCTGGAATTATAAAGAAGAAAATATAAATAATATATATTAATAAAGAACATCATGGGGGCCCCTGAGCATTCTCCTCAGGAGACTGCTAAATAACAACAGAGTGTCTTCAGTGAAAGGCTTCTCCCTCTCCGGTGCCAGACAGACTGCTGTAGAAGATTCTTTCTGTCTGTAGACACCCTTTATTAAGTGTTGAATAAAACCTATACTATAACATTTAATTTTCCTTGGGAAAATTAAATGTTATAGTATATTTAAATTATATTATTAAAGATATATAAATATCAGATATAGAAAACCTGAGCACAAATTAAAAATATTACTTTATTTCTTAAAGATTTTGGTCATCAAGAAAAATATGACTAATCAAATCATACTAGTCCTGTATGCAAGGATAATACCTCGGTATTTTTGGTCATTTTAGTAAACACATGTATTAAAACCCTCTGGGATCTCTTTTTTGACTAAAGGTGAATATAAAACACGAAATGCTGCTGGTACGAGTGGTTTAATCCAGCCCCCTGCTGGGTAAAATCATACATATCCCAAAGAACCCCTGCTAATTCAGAGAACAAAAAGAATATCACCGTATGGAGCAACAAAAAAGAAGAAAACTAAGTAAAGGCTCGTTGTACTGTACATACAGGAAGTGCCCTTTGATTGAGAAAACCAATGAGGTGCATTTGAGAGTTGGGATTGCCACACCTCCCCTTGTTACTTAAAGGTCCTGTAACAGAATAAGGACAGTGTCACAATGAATCTATTATGGCTCACACTCTTATTTCTTCATCAAGGATGTAAGTACTATTTATTGAGAAAGAAGAAAACAAAATGCACATAACCTCGGGTATTGCTGTCTTTATTGTCTTTTTATTATTTGATATATTTTTCATATGTGCTTGTTCTCTACAATCCAGATACTTCGGTTCCAGTGGTCACAGTTGAACCAGGTCAATCTGTGACTTTGACATGTGCTTTCAGTAGGACATATCAGAGCAACACATGGCTTTACTGGTACAAACAGAGTGCTGGAAATACTCTCAATTTAATCTTATTGCAGCAGAGAACTACAAGCCCCCAATATGGACGAGATTTCTCTCCTTCAAAATTCCATTTAACACACTCTGCGGAAAGAAGCAATCTCACAATTTTCTCAACAGTTCAAGAAGATGAGGGGATGTATCACTGTGCTCAAATGGATGCGCTTGAATCTATGTGGAGTGGGACTTATTTATCAATAAAAGGTAAATAAGTCGTTTTTTTTCAGCTGTTTAGAAAATGTTTAGGTCACAAATTAAGTGAAATCCAGCTGATTCTTGCTGAACAATGTATAATATGTAACATGATTCAGAGAACAAATCGTTATCCTGGTACTAAATTGTTTGTCCAATTAAATTTAAAATGCATATTTTATGTTCTTATTGCTTTATGAATTTGAGCAACATATGAAATCGATGCAAATTGAAGGACAAACTTTGTTAAGTTTACATTGCACATTCAAAGTTATTCTACTTTTGACATTATTCCTCCAAGTTCAAGAAAAGTACAAATATTTATTTCAAATAGTATTTGACATTCAAGGTAAAAAAAGTAGTATGTGTTAGTTCTAATGTTTTTAACATTTAAATGTCTTAGCTGGGTATGAAAATTAAATAAATCCATGTTAAACCTTGAAAAAAAAACATCAACATAATATATATGTGTATAGACATATATATATATATATATATATATAGGTAGATTTAAAAAAAGAAATAGAATAAAAACTAATCCCATATTATTCAGCTACAGAATTTCATGTAGTGCAAAATCTTTAACTCTCTACTAAACATAACCATAAATTGAGTTTAATCGATTAATCTGCCTGAAAAAATGTGACTTAATAAAGGGTGTCTTTAACCAAATTTGGTGTAAATAGTCTTTTTGCTCCATTTGCTACTTTAGATATAATATAAGTTTATTTATATTGAACAATTATATAATAAAATTTTATTTTAATTCTCATCCCTTAGGAAGCGCTCGTAAAACATCGACATACGCTGTTGTTCAGCACTCAGCAGTCAACGATCATCCAGCAGACCCAGAGACTCTGCAGTGTTCACTTCTCTCTGACTCTGAGAACAAAACTTGTACAGGAGAACCAACTGTGTTCTGGTTCAGATCTACATCAGAAACTTATTTCCCTGATATTATATACAAGGATGCAAAAAGAAGTTACAATTGTGAGACTAGATCTGACACTCAGAAGAGATGTTTTTATAACTTCTCTAAGAACATTAACTCTTCTGATTCTGGGACATACCACTGTGCTGTGGCCACATGTGGACAGATACTATTTGCTAATGAAATACATATTAAAAAAGGTATGATTTGTATATATCTTCAGAGGTGTTCTACAAAATGGACAGTATCATAAAGAAATTTGTTTGATTGAAAAAAAATGACGTACTTTTTCTTGTTTTTTTAGATAAAACAAATCCATTCAATGTGTCATAATAATCTGTTTGGCCATTTCTATAATCGGTAATATAGTGTTGATCTGCTTTCGAACAAAAAACTCACAAGCTGAGCAATTTAAAGGTTTGTTTAAATTTAAAGTTAAAATTCCTTTAATTTCTTGAATTCAAATGTATTAAATTACATCCTTTTATTCCAAATTAACAGAATGCTCTTCCTCCAAGAGAAGACACCACTTCAGCTCAAAAGTAAATAACGTAAGTAATATCTCTAAATGTATGTATTTGTTTGATAATGCCATAAACAACACATCGGAACAGATTAAAAAACTAATGCATTTCTTTAAACAGACTGAAGATGGACCTGATCTTAATTATGCTGCATTGCATTACTCAAGAGGGAGAACATCACAAGAAAATAAAAGAGAATTTATGACAGAATGTGTGTATTCACAAGTTCAAGGATCAGTTTGAGCAAATGTACTGTGGACTGAAAAAGAATGTTAATAGAAAAAGATGATGTGATGGAAAAGTACTACCAATAGAAAAGTAGTACATTTTCAGTTTTGGATGAGGAGTTTGCCTACATAATGTGGTGTTTTTAAAACATTAAACATGCTGGCTTTTTATATATGTACAAAAATTTCGAAGTTGTAGTTTGTTACTTTGAAAAGAGATTTTTTAATCTAACTGCTTTAAGTCTTGCTCTGCTACTCTTCCTGAAGGCGCTGAAAGCTGAAGTTTACCTACTGATTATTAACATAATTACTTTTCTTTATACAATACAGTTCAGAAATACTTTATCCATCGCAAAGGGAAATTACATTTTGTTGGGTTTTCTTTCAGTCAGTTGTATTTTTCAATAGCTGTAGGCAGGAAGAATCTTGTCATGTTCTGCACTCAGTTCTCCTACCCGTAAGTTTCTCTTTTTTGAATGAAATTATTTTATTCACTGTGCTGCTTTTGAGTTCCTGTTTGTACTATCTGGCTTTGGATGGGCTTTACCGTGTCTCTCAACCTACAAGGCTGCTGCAGTGCAAGTATTATCTTTGGCAAATACAAAACAAAACTAAGTACAGAAATAGAATAGACAAGAGAAGAGAGTGTCAGATTTTAACAAGGGTAGTTTTATTTTGAACTCAATGTAATGTCAGGGAAAAAAAAAAAGAAAAGTAATTTTCAAACAAATGCTGAAATTTCTTATCATAGTTTGAGTCTAAAATATCAAATTTAACACACAGCTGATGCTTACAAATAAAAATGATTGCTGGAGCAAAGTAGGTAACTACAAATGGCAACAAGATTCTAATTGTAAAAGAGACTGAGCTTTGGGGCACTCTTATGCTGCGTTCGCATTCATAATTTGCACTATCAAGCATCAAAAATGCTTAAACACTGAAAGTTTAGATGCTGGATTAAACTAGTCAAGTTGATTTGATTCTTCAACGCTTTGGATGCTCTGCACTCTGGTTGTTTATCTGCTCTGTGTTGTATCTTCTAGCTAAAGAGCAGCCTGGCTTTATTTACTTTCAAGAGTTGAAAAAATACTTTTGACATGCTTTTAAGCAAGAAAGTCAACGTCAAAAAATCATCTGTGCATTCAGTTCAGTAGGATGATCCTACTACAATACATACTGTAGTTCTTGTTCGAAGCGCGCCCTACAAAAGAATGGTGACCTGTCCAGGATGTTCCCTGGCAGCATTGAAAATCCCCCTTGAAAGCTCTCCTCAGCGGCCATCGGTAGCAGCTGAAAGCGAATATTTTAAGGTTTTAAAGTAGTTTTTAAGATTTGCAGTCAAAACTGAAATTACAAGAATACACAGTTGAATATTTCTCAGCAGGTTGTAACATTGTTAGTTAATTTTGGTAGTTATGAACTGTTTTGCTATTGTTTGTTGCAGTATTAATGATCAGAGCTCGCTCTCCTTTCCGTGTACATAACAATCCATTCTTCCGGCTTTTTTTTTTTTAACCTTTGGAGTTAAATTCCTCGATATTTATTTATTTTTCATATTCAGAAGCTACACAGAAGCGACAACAGCTAGAAGGTAGTGTATGTCTCCTCCCAAAAAACTCCTGGTTCAGCTTTTCTGATTGGTCGACGCTCCAGCTTCCAGTAGGAAACTAAATATTCTGAACTTCAGCGTTGAACGCCTGGATGCTCCAACTCCAGAACACTCAGATGTGCCTCTCCTGACATTCAGACTCAACGCTGCACCTCTTAACCCTTTGCCCCGTAGACTTTGCATGTAAATCACACGCTTTTAAACTGAAAAGGCGCCTGGTTTGGACACGCATTATGATCACAAGAGTTGTATAAATGAGACTGCTACAGAGCAGACAGCATTGCAGTATGCATCAGCTGTGCTCTTACATAAACTGTATAGTGGTGGTAACAGTTTTCTATGAGCTATAATGCATTATTATGCAAGACAATCACCACAAACTAAAAGAAACATGGGGGCTGCTTCAAGTAAACCACCTTTTGCAAAGGTTCTGTTGCGAAAGTTTACCAGAAGATTATAAATATATTAAAATAACTAGAACTGGAAGTTTTAGTTTATTAATAGGTAATACAAATCAAGGGAAAAACTTATCAATTGTTATCAGTTGAGTGATTATAACTGTAATTTGCCGACTGACCAGGGTTTTAGCCTCTTACCTAAAAGGTTGGACTCCTGAAACCGGCTCTTAAAAAGCCAGTTGTCCTTTACCAATTTAGTAATTTAGACTATGGCTATCAGCAACTTTATTAACCACCAACCAAATAAATGTGTCTCTGTTCATTCGGATGCTACTGAAAGAAGAGTAAGTCCAGCCTGAGTGATAAATCGTTTACTGTGTAAAATGAACACAAAGGACCATGGATTAAAATACAATGGTACCTTTATTAGATACAATCACACAGTATTAAGTATAAAGAAATAAAAGGGGAAGAGGGGTGTAAGAGTCCATTCAAAGTCTGAGGGATGTTCGCAGTTTAAGGCTTCATGCATTTGAAAGTGTCCTTTATAATAGCAGCAGATAAATGTAAATAAACCCTGACGAGATTTGGATCAATCGGCTGCAATAATAACAGGTGATTTTGCAAAGGGGGTTCATTTTATAACTCACAGTAACACAGGACATCTCCCTTTTAGCTATAGTGAGTTCCTTGCACCTCCTTGTTGCGGCTCCATGTCTCAATCTCAGGTAATCATGGTTTCTAACGGCTCCTTCGACGAACAGCGATTGGGGGCCCTATTGTTCGACGGTTAGGTTCAGTTTAGCAGACTTGGATCAACCCTTTTCTGTCTCTGCTGCAGTAGGCTTCAGGAAAACACTGTGTTCAACTCGGTTAGAATTGCATGAAGAATAAAAACAATGTGTTAAGCTCCTTCTGAATCATGGGAAAAGCCAGGCTGAATCGGTCCAGTGAGTGCAGACTTCTCCGGAGGGATTTGGTTCCCGCGTAGCGTAGCCTTCAGCTGGAATCACTTTGTCTGACCTCTAGCGGCAGAGAGCCATCGGCAAAATAGGACGTTGAATCGGGAAGTTACCTCTTTCCTAACCTCCGCCAGAGGGGTGTGTGTTCAGAGTGGAGTAGTTCCTATTACATCAGCGACACTTGATCACAACAGTCCTCTGCATCATACAGTCTCCAGCTAATTGTTATAGCATCTGTGTAGAACAATCTGTCTGACAGTGTCATGGCCAAATGCAAAACAAGGTTGTGCACCAATACAGTCCAGCAAATCCTGCAGAATGAGCGCAAACTTAAGTGAACAAAAACAAGAAATAATTGCTTATACAAGAGATTCCCAACTAGATGGAGAACAAATTTGGACATGACAAAAATCTTCCACAGAAATTAGTACTGTGGATTGAAAAATATATTGCACCAGAGTGCATTCAATTAAAAGGGATCAGTGAAATGTCGAAGGTTCATTTCTTTTTTCTTCCTGTTTTGAGTTACTGCTCATTGCCTTTTTGTGACATCTTGCAGCCAATATAATTCTGTGCTGTTCAATTTCCTATGTACATCCTGTAAAAGTCAGTTAGAGTGACATTTCAAGGCTGTTAGCTTATTGTCTACTATGATGACCTTTTAAGTTTTGTTTTTACTTTATTTTGGAACTTTGTGGTTTGTGAGAGAGCAGCGACAGCCATCGAGAGAGTCCTGAGAGGGTGTGTAGCTTTGAAATAAATATATGAGAAAACATCTGGGCCATTTGCCAATTTCTCTTCGAAGAAGTCACAAGGCAGGCCTAAAACAAAGCAGGTAAATGTTCTCTAATTTGTGTTTATATAAATTATTTTAATAAACATAAATTGAATAAATTCAGTTAATACTTAAATATGTCTCTTCTTCGATGCAGACACTCTGGGGAAATCTCCTATCAAATTAAAGAACTGAGTGTCAAGACAAAATTTGATCTTAATTGTAAGATTTACTTCCACTGAATAGTAAATTGAATTAATTACTAACGACAGGCTGGTGCATCCCTCTAAGGCATGTGAGATCTACAATGGAAGTTGAGGAGTCATATTTTATTCTTTCTGAAAGGAGGGGGTACATCAGCCTCCATGAACCTTGTCAAAGCAGCTAAAATAAACAATGAAAGACATGAAGCATTTCTTTAAAATCAGGACTGAAATAATCAGTGCTCATCAAATGGTATGACCTCTGTGAAAAATAAAGCAGCTAATAACTGGTACATTGAAGCTGAGCCAGTGTAGGCTAACAAAGAGACCAACCAATAGGACACAATCGTTCTAAGATTAGAAAATGCAAAGGGTCATTTTAGCCTCCTCTGCATTTTCAACATTATGTAACTCTCCTATAAATGTAAACCTACGTATCCATCTCAGACTTCATGCAATTTTCTAGAATGACAATTCTTTTGCATATTCTAAGTTTTGAGATGTCTGTGCTATAGACTAAAAACACTGATTATTTATGCCTAGAACCACGACGGAGTAATATTTACCTCATACAAACAATGTAAACTCCTTGCTACGAAAACAATTAAGCTTGAGGTCCAACATCTCTGATATTCTACTAGCAAACAAATCATAGAATAGATTTCATTAGTTTTAACTTTTGAACAGCAAGCACCTCCCAGACCTGTCATCCACACCGAGCAGACCAAGCATGCTAGTTAGTTAGGGGAAAAGAGCAAACTTTAGGACCAAACCCACCTACACAAACAACAAAACCACAAAAGTATGCATGGAGTACCAGCATGCAGCCTGTGGTCAGTGTACAAGCAGAATTTGCATCCTCCATGACAGATCATGTCGTGAATAACAAAGATGTCTTATTGCATGTAGTATAAGGCCGCTGCCATCTTTCATTTCCATTTAAATTAACTGAGACAGAAAAAAAAAAAAAAACATTCCTAATTGTTAATATTCCGCCCACTTGGTTCTATATTCTAATAGGTTAACTCTATATGTATTTGCATTAAAAGTATAAACATCCCTGCCTGCCTTGGGTTTTTCTATGTAATCTATATTTGACCATTTAACACTCATGAAGAAATGTGAGATTGCCTTGGCAAATGCCTGTGTAAATTATCTTTCATCTGGGTCATGGCAACTGAAAACTATTAAATAAAAAAATCTTCCCATGAAATAAAAAAATATGTAAAAATATTATCTTATTTTATATCAAGGTTATTTAACCAAAGATTTATAATTTCTTTATTTATTATTTATTTTTTTCATTACGGAGTGCTATTTTTGACACAAGCTACTTTACATATTCAATGACATTTTTTAGTTTAAGCTCTGTTTTTCAGTTTAAGCTCCTTTTATTTCATGTTCTTATATTTAATTAATTCAGAATGTTGGCTCCAGAATTCAGGCGAGACAGACAGTGGAAATGTCCAAAGGGTTTATTTAAATTGAGGTAGTGCTGCTGCTCGTCAGCTCACTGGATTCTCTGCAGCAGTAGAGGTTCAGGTCAGCGACTTCAAAACTCAAACGAGGAACACCAGTGAGCATGAAGGCCAGCAACCTGGCAAAGTTCAGTCCTAACCAAGAAGAATGAGTGAAGTTCAGAGGAGTGGAGCTTGTACCAGAGATCCAGAAGAGAAGAGGAGCAGTGTCTTTCAGCAGCCAGGGCACACAGGGGAACCAATAGATAGGTTAATGCCCAGGTAAATGCCCTGAAACACAGGGCAGACAAAACAGAGCAGAACAGGAGCAGCCAAAACTCAGAATTCCATGGACAGAAACTGGTCCTGAACGGACAGAACTAAACACAGAGAACGCTTAAAGCTAGAATAATCTGACACCAGAGGCTGGGATAGAGAGGCTTAAATAGCAGCAGGAACAGGTGGATCTGATGAGAGATAGTGAGCGCAGGGCAGAGCTACAGTAAGCAGATGAGAGCAAAAAGAGGAAAACCCACCCTGAAGGTGCCAAGATTAGGAAGAGCTTTATCTGAGTTTTATCCGTTAAGCGGCACTGTTTAGAATTGGCAGAGTGCATCTGCCTTACAGAAACAGAAGTACTTCCATCATGACGAACAATCAAACCAAAGTATTCGGAAAGCACGATCCGTACCATCAGCTCATAGGCCACCATAAAACATGTAATTATTATACTAAAATTACTTATCTCTATCCTTAAATCCCCAAAGAATGCTTAACTACAATGCCTTTAATTGCTTTTCTGAGCCAATTGGATACTTTTTTCATTCTTTCTGTTAAACTGTTTGTATTATTTCATCATTAGGCATGCTCAAAGCAGTCCGGCAACATATGATTACACCATTTGTGTCTGGAATGTGTGTAGTGGTTTTATGCACAAAACTATGACAAAAACCTGACTAAATCCGGAAATAAAACAGTATAATTGGATGTAAGGAGAGTGGAGACAGAGGACACTCTATTTAATGCGTATTACTTTGGGTATGCTGGCCTGATGGGGTATGCTGAGATGACAGTTATAGTGTCAGACTAGCATACACGTTTGCAAATGCGTATGCAAATCTGATGTCTTGCCCATACTTATTGCAATGGATATGCCGGCCTGACGTGGTATGCTGAACTGACAGAACATTGTTACAATTACTCACAAGTCTGACATTGATGATGTTTTGTATTAGAACATGTGCTAGTTTCTGTTAAATTAAGCA